>JAFVLL020001105.1:0-12120 GCA_021397915.2 Tor tambroides | reverse complement strand
CTGTTTATTAGTACTTATAAAGCACATATTCTGCATGACCATATTCTACATCTCTAATCCTACCCAATACCTAAACTTAACAACTACCTTACTAAATATTAATAAGCAGCAAATTAGGCAAAAGTCGTAGTTAATGGTTTGTTAATAGCGAGAATTGAATGTTAAAAAAAAAAATTCTAATATTAAACAATAATCAATACTAATATTGTGCACCCCTACTTAAAGTAATGAGGTTTTTGGAGTAAGTACACTTGCTAAATGGAGACAGGATGTGTGCTGAATAAAACAAAAATTGGACTGGAGTATATAGAAAGTGGAATGGACCGACAGACAAGCTGCCAATCATTTTCTTACTCCCTTTGAATACTGAATTTAAGGCACAATTTAACCCCAAGAAACACCCCTGAACATCCAACAGATCATCTACTGTACATGCCAGCAATGTCCATATAAAATTAACAGCAACTGAAACCTGAAATTTGTCTTAATCACTGCCAACAGCCCGTGAAGATCCTACTCAGTGCCAAGTCTCATAAACATCTGTTGAAACTGAATTAATTTCTGGAAAAGAAAAAAAAAGAAAAGAATTCCGAACACATGCTTGTCTAATTTTCCTTTTTTTTTACATTTGAGAGCAAACTCTGACCTGCACGACAAGTGGGCATGAATCCAAAGCAGGCGTGAAATATTACATGTGGTGCTGTCAAAAAGCAACATTTGGCACTGCGCACACAAGAGACAGTTAGATGTGAGGCGAGAGACTGCCAAATAAAGCCCCGGGGTATAAAACTCTGTCAGCATCTCAGAAAAGCACTCGTGCCATAATCACATCACTGTTGCGACGTCTCCATGATAACAGAGAGACTGCAGGGCCTGCGTCCTGTAAGTAATGAGGTCACATCTGCCTGTTACGCCCCAATCAAATCTCCTTTATAGGGGGGATTATGACATAATTAAAAAATAATCCTCAATGGCAAGAGACAGATAAGAATGGCGTGAAAAACATATTCTCTATAAAGTGCGGTGGGACAGGATGACAGGCAATCTGATGACATATTACATCAAAGAGTAGAATATAGTACAGATGAAGATGAAGATATAGGACAGTTACACAGAGTATTATGCAATCTACCTCGTAAAGACTGCAAAGTGGCACACATAATGCGTGATGGTTTGTGATCATGTTTGGCCCCCTTTTTTGCATCAGGAGATTATTATTATAAAAAAAAAATAGATGGAGATTTCAAACTTAGTTGGTAGGTTGCATGAACAATTGTCAACTAATCCAGGGATTTTCAAACTTTTTGATGCCAAAAACCTTCAACCACCTTTTCATCTTTTTTTTTTATACAGATTTAATTTGTGTGAGAAAAAACAGTCTATATCCTAGCTATTATAAACTTATAATCACAGCTAGCCTTTAAAAAGTTGAAAAAATTGTAATAATATAAAATTGAATAAATCTGTTCACTATTTTGTTAAACGTTTAATTATCATGTTCATTCAAATAAATACCTGTTAAATTAGTTTTTTGGGGGCTATTTTTAACAGGACTTGCCATATTAAAAAACAAAATAGGCCTACTTGTGGATGAATGACAAAGATGCTGTAAAAAGGTGATGCATCTAAAAATACATTTTTTTTTTTAGAGAGTGTTTTACTGTGCAAACTGTCTAAGGGGCCGCTCACAGAGAATGCGTTTTTCCATTTCAATGCCCTACTTTTCCATTGTTTTTCCACGTAAACATGCGCTAGACGGCCATGTGTGTCCGTTGCACTCACATATCGCATCTTTTGCAGCATCTTACACATGAGCACTGCGTTTCTAAGACGCCATGTTGAGTTAAAAAAAAAATCCCCTTTTACACGCATCACCACTCATCAGTGTCAGTTCTAAAACAGTGGACCAATCAGAAGACCCCGGAGGCGGGCCAAGCATTGTGAGCTTTTGTTTACAGTAGCAAGTTGGTATTGCAAGGGTTTTATTTGATGGCAACATGCATTTTTAGAAGCAAAGACGTGTTCTGTGTGAATGGCCCCTTATATGTTCCTGTGTCTTGTCCAGACTTTTATGTTGAAGTTGTGGTTTGTGTTTCCTGTGTCAGGTTTTGTAGTCCTTTCATAGTCTTTTTCATTGATTAGTTAATTATTACTCCCAGTTGTGTCTTGTTCGCCCTTGTCCTGTGTATTTAAACCCAGTGCTTCTTGTGTTCATTGTCGATTGTTGTCTTTCCACGGATGTAGCATGCAGTTTTATTTTTCCCCATTGTTCCTTGGTTTCTTGTGCATGTATACTGCTTTGTTTTCATTATTAGTTTTCATTATAAATAAATGTACCCTGCACTTAGATCCTGATGCACACTGCAAACAGCTGTATGACGGCATGCTAAGTTTTTGGAAAAAAAAAAGAGAACTAATTGAGCTAGATGACTATCAACAATCACGATCCCATCTCTAGACAGAGAGAGAAAAACAGAGACAAAACATTAGTCGGAGAGGGAAAAAATAAGAATAGTTTCACCTCCGACCTCTATTTTGACAGCTATTTTGGCTGTGTTCTTTAACGCTCCATTCAGACCTGCTGCATGTCTTTGCGAGTGGGTGAGATGCTGATCACGGTCTATTGGTCAGACCGGACAGGCCTTTTGCCTTGTGAAGGGGCCCACGGCGGTGTGGAAAAAACAACCACGGTTATGATTACACACAGAGGAGCGCTAGACAATACACAGTCTGCTGTGACGGCTGCAGGACACTTGTGTTACGCTCCAGTTTCCCGCCTCTATCAGCAAATATCTACCTGCCACACTCAATTACAGGCACTATGTGTTAGTGCAGCCAGTGTACACAACTTCCTCTGCACACTATACAGGACTACAGCTGTAGCTTCAGAAAAAAAGACACATTGTAGATCCTCACGTGGGACGCTCATCAATTCGTATAAAGCTCCTCACGTACCCACGCAATTATCCTTGACATCCGCTGGGGGAAAACAAACCTTTCAAGGTCTGTTTAAGTACAATCACTGGACCTAATTGAGTATGTCAAGACTGACGGATGGCAGTCGGCAGATGAACGGGAAAACATGGGGGAGTTGCCCTAGACAATGTGACTCCCCAAGACTCCTTGTGTGTTCATACATGTGTGTAACACATTTCGTCGAGCTCAATCATCCCTGGTGATCACTGGCTCAGGTTTGCTTCATGACCATGGTGTTTATTTGCATGGAGACGGCTTTGCTGTGGGCAAAACATTTTACATTATTTATATCTCTAGCATCAGATAGAGCATTTATTTAGCTGGGTAAATATTTGTTGAGAGTACTCATAAATGAATAGCCAAATATATCCATAGGGCTTGTCCACACATAAAGCCTCTTAAGTCAGTCTGATGAAACATATAAAATCAAATAAATGGATTTTGTAACAGCCTCTTGGAAATCTAGAATCTTATTTTCCTTTGTGAAGAGACCATGAAACCGTTATAATAAAATTATGATGACTTTAAGTACCAAATGGATCTACGTGACCACACCAAACACTGTCAACATAAAAATCCTAAAGGACCCTGTAAGATGAGTCAGTCTGCAGGCGGGAAACCTCACAGCTCATCAGTGCTGAGCTCAGACTAAATTACTGTGAAATATGCCAGGCAAAGCTGCTTCTTTGAGGGCCTCTGAATTGCAATGACATTTTCTATCCAGAACTTGCTGGAAATGAATACTCTCCTTTAGCTATCTTTTTTTTTTTTTTGCCTCCTGTGGTGAACACAGCAGCATTTATCCTGTGATTACAGAGAGAGAAGGACATCCTAGCTTTGGGGTTTGGACCAGGATGGTTTCAGAAGATTGTTTTGTGGATTGTTCGGAAGCAACAGCGCTGTAATTCCCATGGTGAAACAAATGACTTTGGTTAATTCACAGAGCCAAGGACAAAAATTGTATGGGTTCTCTACCACTGGCAATGGCCCTGCTGTAACGGTAAGAATCTGTAAAATATCTTTCAAGTCTATGCTGGCTTGTCTGAAAATGTGAAAAATATAAAAGCGTTCATCCAACCGACAGAATGGAAATGCCCAAACCAAACATCGTGGGCCCCTGAGTTGCTTGTTCAGAAACAATTATACGCAAAAATGTTGTATTTACTGTATTTCATTTTTGTATTTAAACCATAAATTGTTGTTCGAAACTCTTAAAAGTGACAGAGAGAAGCACAGCACATGAATGAAGTAATGATCTTATGTTCTTTACAACTGGTTATGACATTAAAAAAGGAACATCAGAGTGTATGTTGAAACATACAATTTACTGGAATGAATAATCCCTCGTATAATCACCCAATCAGTGTTTCTGCTGCGAAAAGATGTCAGTAAAACAGCTTGTAAGCAACATGTCAACTGATGTTACATTTATCTTATGAAATCCATTTAATGTACAAGAGTCTCTACTACTAATTTCAATGTCATGTTAGAACTAGCAATGGTGGCTTGCTTGAACAACATTGCAAATTACATTGTCTGCTTTTGTTCTGATAACAAAAACAGTTCAAAACAAAGCCACAGAAGATCCACAGCGGTAACACACACACAGTGGTGATTTGTTGCTTAATAATTTTTTGTGTTTTTGAACAAATTAGTAAATGATTCAATCACTTACTCATTAATACAAGTCACTAGTCATTTTCCTAAATTAATCGGTTGAATGCATGATTTAGTGACTTACTCTTAAAGACCTACAGACGCTACCTACTGGCATATTGATAGAAAGATGATAGAAACAAAAATCAGCACTCTCAAAATGTTCAACTAATCAGATTCAAAGACTGAAACTAACCATTGTTTAATTGACCCTTGACAACAGTGGTCACACTTTAGTTTGGGGACCAATTCTCACTATTAACTACGACTTTTGCCTCAACAAACTGCTGCTTATTAAGATTTAGTAAGTTTAGATAAGTTGTTAATGTACTGTCATACAGAATGAAGCATTAATATGTGCTTTATAAGTACTAATAAACAGCCAATATGCTAGTAATATGCATGATAATAAGCAACTAGTTAATAGTGAGAACTGGTCTATGAAATAAAGTGTTATCGTTTCAGTAGAAAATGTATTGCTGGTGACAGGTGACATGTGTACTAAGACCAGTCTATCCTATTGCCTATAGCTATATGCAATCAGATACTTTAGGGTTCAGAATGTTGGCCTTTATTTGTTGTTCTTGGAAAACCAGAAACTGATGTAAAGCTGTTAGAATACATGTTGTAACATAATAAAGAGAAGTGTCTTAATGTTTCCCTCTTTAATCTTTGTATTTGGCCCCAAGACTCAGACAACCATCAGCCCACGCTGGTACCAGCTTAAATTAAATTTGTCATTTTGCGGGCAGTTTCATCCGAAGAGACAGTAAGCCAATTGCAGAGATGTTCCTTCAGGAGCAATTTTAAGCAAAGTGCTTTGCTCAGATGCACCACAGTAAAAGATGGAATTTGTGACCCCACTCTATTCACCCTCAGCAGCACTTGTACTGAACTCCAAACCCTTTGGGACAGCAGCCAAAAAATATATGAATTGAAAGAAATGAATAGACAGTTCATAAGTCTGAAAGAAAAAAAAAAGAAATATATTTAAAAAAATATTATCACAGGTTCCACGAAAATATGAAGCAGCACAACCATTTTCATCTGTAAAAATAGTAAGAAATTTTCTTGAGCATATTCAGCATATTCGACTGATTTCCGAAGGATCATGTGACGCTGAAGACTGGAGTAATTGCTTTTGAAAGTTCTTCTTAGCATCACAGGAATAAATTACATTTTAAAATATATTAAAGCGGAAAACCGTTCTTTTTAGCCTCACTGAGCAAAAGAAACTTAAAAAAAAACATGAAAAAACTCTTATACAGACCCCAAACGTTTGAATGGTAGTGTGCGTGTGTATATGTGTGTTTGCAAGGGTTTAGCTGATAGTGTAGTTTTTATTACTATGTAAATTGTTTTGCTTTTACCAGCTGAGATCCACATAGGTTGTTTATTTCACAGACATTCTGATAGACATTGATAACTTATATTTTGTTAGTTATCCAGGCTAGTCATTCGGTGGGGGACATTTATGAACTGCCTTACAACAACCCAATACTTCACTCAGTCATCAAAAGTATTCAGTGTAAAAGCAGCTGTTATGAATGAGCAATTGAAATTGATTAGATCTTTCACAGGCAAGAATGCGTGGTTGTGGGTGTCAGTGAAAAACATCATTTGCAAACATATAAAGACCCATCTTTTTTCTGTATTTCCTTCTCTTAGATGAAAAGACTGATGCATAAGAATTCCCTACAGTTTTAACTACATTGCTACAGGTGAATCAATGAAATGTCACCCTACAATCACAATGAATGACTAGTATTTTCTGTAATTTTCTTGTGAACTGAACTGTTCCACCAGAATTATTACAATATAAAATGTTTGTACAATGTGTGTAATCGCTGTTTATTCCAAATATGCAGTGAATAATAATAAAACCTAAGAAAATCTGAAATGAGTGCAGTGTTGTTTTTTATTAAGAATGATTTTCCATAATCACTGTTCCATAATCATTGTTAAAAGCCGTGTTATTTTCAGACTAGGATAGATCAGTGTTTCCCAAAACGGGGTTGCAATCCCCAGTAGGGGTCATTAAAGTCTTACGAGGGAGCGCCAAGCTCGCTCTAGATGGACAGTTAAAAGTAGGAATTAAACAGATGCCACTGGAGATTAGTAGTTCAGTACAGTTTAGCAGTGAGCAGAATAGTACAGAAGATGACATTACTACGTACAATAAACGTTTTTCATCACATATATATTGTTTTTACATGGTACTCTGGTTTTGCCAACATTTTAAAATTATTTTTTTCTCGCTTGTATTCTTTACATGATTTGACACATAATGAATTGTCACTTCCTAGGCTGTAATGAGATGCAAAAATGGCAGCAATGCACCACACTAATGTCTTGTGAAACAAACAAGTCAATTATAAGGATTTTGAAATTACAGAATTGAATAGATCTGTTTTAATGAACCTACTATACTGTACTCTAGGGTTATTTCCGGTTATAATAATCATTAAGTACATTTTAGTTGGTATGGTAGAAAGCCATAGCCAAAGGTTGTTATTTAATGTTAATGCCGGTTAAATAAATTGCCTGCTATTAATAAGACCAATATTAAGAAGAGTGATCTGAGGTGAAATATCTACAATGAATGTCACTGAGGAAGGTGACAAGCCAGTGGACATTTCAACTCTAATATAAGGGTTGAAACACACATTGTTCAGGAAGAAAACACTTTGATATTCCTTCAAAGCACTTTCAGGTCTTTCTCTAGTCAATAAAAAAGGTTTTCAAAAGGTATGTTGTTTATATTGTTGTGCATCAACCGAAGTGTTTTCAAATCAGAAAAGGAACTGAATAAAATCCCTTCTTTGAAATCGTCCCACTGGAGTGCAATCGAATGTATACACAACACTCCTCCTCACTCTCTAGTACAAACTCTCAGGTGTTTCAGCTCTGATGATAACCTTTTCATTACTTCTGACTGTGTAAAATGGATAAAATGTTGGTTCAAGATAGAATGTGTCAAAACACTGGAGTTGCACGTAAATGCCATTACTGAGTCTAATTAAGATGAATAGCTTGAGCATTAGGCCTTCATCAGAGTGTTCATGAACACTAGAGTGATGATGAAAGCTTAATGGCATTATTTGATATCAGCCATTCCATTTAGGCTGATATCATCTATTTTCAAATTGTACTTGCCCTTGTAGACAAAGACCTATTAGCTTATATTACCCAAAGATCCATGTACTCTTAATATGTATGTAAAGTATGAAGAGGCAGAGTGGGTGGTACAGATGGTAGTGTTTGGCACATTCACAAAATGTTAATAAAGTTGTCAAATTGATAAAATAAAAATGATAGCCTGAATAAGACCAAAATAGCCTATTTGTTTTTACACAAGTTTTACATCTCCATTGCACAACAGTGGAACAACATTTTTATATTATTAAAATGTCCCTCTAAAAAAGGTTCTTTTAAGAGATATCAAAGATTTTTTGGGGGGAACCAAAAATTGTTCTTCTATGGCATCACCTTTTGAAATCTTTTTTATAGAATGCAACAACAACAAAAAAAAAACATTGCTTACTTGAATGTGTGAAACAATTATCTAAGCTCTAAATGAAAACATCAACACTTGTTCATTTCATGACAGCTCATCATGTAAACCATATCCTCTCAGGGCTTATATTACAGCTTCATCCCAAGCACATATGAGTGTGATTCCTTCTGGGAATCCTGTAGCTTTTAAACCTAATTATTAGCATAAAAACTAATTATCACTTAGATATACTTTATATCATGCATCTTGCTCTTCTTTATATAACACATTAAATTCACTGTGACTACTTTGTAAATCCCAATATGATGATTTATAGTGAGACAACAAACAAGGCTACCGTCAACATACGGATCACTCAAAGAAACAATGGCCTCAGGAAATGAATACATTTTGGAGCTGTGCACCTGTCAACGTAAATACAATCAGCCTTTCAAAACGGTGTCTAACAATGTCGGCTGCAACAAACACCATTTAGCTTCCCATCCGAGCGAGCTTGACATTGTTCGCCTATAAGCTGCTTCTTGTCGGGTTCACACCCACATACAAACATGAAATCAGAATAAACAAAACGCTCTCGAGAGAGAAGACATGCGGCTCAGAGCTTTTCATTGGCGTATCAGACAGACTGGTCACGGTTTATGTGGTTTCATCCTGTTTTTATGTACCATACCCAGCTTTGAACTTCACATAGGGATGCACTTTCCCCTTGCAGCCTTTTCTTTTAACATCACTTGCGAAGCAGTAAAATAAGGGAGACCTTCAGAGCCAATAAAACTGTCACTTTTGCTGCTGAATATGGATTTGTTTGAATATAGATTCTTGCGTTGAGTCAGCTCAGGAGGTGAAGGCGATCTATGTGGACGGATCGATATAAACTACTGTGTGCATAAAACAAGTATTTATGATCATTACCGCATGGCTTGCGTGGGTAGAAGTCGGCTAAATGTAAAACAGATACTCACTCGCTCTCCTCCTCCTCCCTCTCTTTCACAATCTCTCTCCCCTCTCCTTATTTCTCTGCTTCTATAAGCTCATTTCATAGAAATGTGTGAACTCTAAGCAGTTATTGGTTTGGACCTCCATAATGCCTGCAATCCAGAGTTTCCAGATAGCTTATATCACATCTCTGAGACCTTTTGCAGACTATTTGTGGCAATTTATCCAGAGATGAATCTTGATTCATTATGGCCCTCCATTACAAAGTGAAGCGTCCGTCACTTCATCGGAGAAGAGGCTGAAATTGCAGCTCTGATTGAATGCTCCGATTATCACCTCTTAGATTTTTTTTATTTTCAGTTTATAATGTTTAAATACAATTTTCAGGCTGATGATACACCTAGAGAGATGATAAGATCATTTCACATTTCCGTCGGGTGTGACTGCAGACATGCACACGTATTGAGCAAATGCAGATCAAAACGGCATGATAAAAAAATTAATCATCTCCGCCGGACGCCAACAATGGGAATGTTTGCATACATTTGCTTCAGTGGTGCGAATGCAAGTGTGCGAGCATGTCAGTGTGTGAAGAAACGAGTGGGAGAGCGTATAGTGATATATAGGTGTTTTGTTTTTGTGTGCGAACGTGTGCACGCCCTTCGCGAGTCAGCGGGCGACGGCATTATCATCAAAGGGAATCTTGTATCATCAAATGCCTGCAGGTCAATGAGGCTTTATGGGATTAACGCCCCCAGATTAGACCCCATGCTTAAAATCATTTGCTGGCATCAGCTAATTAAATGTGGAGGTGCTGGTGAGGTCATTCAAAAGGCATATTCCGTCCTCCTCGTTTTGGTAATTACCTATCGTCGCGCCGCTCTCTCTCTCCGTGAAGCCTTTCTTTAATCACACATGGACAAAGGGATGACGGTAATTACGCTGAACATGTACATCTTCAATTCTGGACCTAATCAGAACGTAGGATTGTTTGTTACTGAGTAAAGAGTCAGTCTTTAGCATAACATGCTTTCGAATTACAGGTTGGAGCTGGTGAAAAGAAGCTATTGACTAAGCAGAAAGAGAAACTGAAGAAAAACAGAAGGAGGGAGAGAGAGAGAGGCAGCTTGCTTGGAAAAGAAGGTTTGTGATCGACAGTGTTCCAACACTAAGTGCTCATATGTAATGATGCTAAAATAGCAGCAATTTTCAAGTTCACACATCAGATTGAAACTGGGAAATGGGAAGGCGAGAGAGGCTGTGTGAGAGCGTGTGAGTATGAGCGAGAGAAAGAGAGATCCAAAGTGACATTCGGAAGAAGAATTTTTCCGCCATTCAGAAATCCAACCACCTCCTCTGGCGAGGCCGACATGTCTGTAGCTAAAAGAACACGAAAACCACTCAGGTTCTACTTGCTGCCCGGTCCAATTAAAGGAAAAACTTATCTGAGGACAGTCCTCCACCAAAGGCCATGGTCCATGGCTGGATGGAAGATTTGAAATGTGCTAATTCAAACATGTTCACATTCAGCTCCCAGAACTTCTACTCCTCCTTGCAGATTTCTGTTGACATGTGTAAGACAGCACCTACAGAGCTGTCGACTCAAACCAGGGAGACTCGCAGGCTGACTTCGCATCTTCCTCTATCTTTCTGACTTTCTGTATCTCTCTTTCTGTGAAGCAGTAACATGGTGTATATGCAGTCCCTCCAAGGAAATATCAAGTTTATATTTATCATGTTTCTTTTTGCTTCTCTAAATCTCAGCCACAGTTTTGTACGGAAGCTTTTAGCCTTAAAAATGAAAAAAGTGGTTTTAAATCTCAGAACTGCAACTTTGTTTCTCAAAATCGTGAATGACATATCTAACAATTGTCACTTTATTTCTCATAATTGCAACATTAAATCTCACAACTGACCCTTCACAAAGACCCACCCCCTTTATTACTGTTGCTATGTCCGACAAGCTCACGCCACACATCATGTTCTCACGTAGTGAAAAATACTTTGCGGAGCAAAGTAAAATTTGACAATGTGCCTACAGACAAGACAGAGGAAGTTATTTCTGGTATGAAACAAAGTCTTAGCTTTCAAATTTGGCCTTTTTTTAAGGAATTCAAACAACAAATACCATTTTGTGGCTCTTTAATGTGTCGTGACAGACCACTGTAGCACGTCAGTTCAAACGGCATGTGAACCAATCATCTTTTCATATTTATATAAAGCACAAAATAAACATGAATGAACATCAGAAGGTATTTTATTTCAACCTCAGAAAGACATCAATACGCACTATTTTTTAAAGTTCAAGTTCCTGTCTGATTTGTTTGTCGGACAAAATGGCAGATTCAGCGTTATGATTGGTCAGATCGCCTGTCAATCAAGCTCCCAGCGAAGGGTCAACTATGACCTTTTTGCTCATAATTGTGACATATCTTGATTTTAAATTTCACAATGTGACTATAACTAACAATTACAACGGTTTCTCACAACTGTGACTTCATATCTCATAATGTGACTAAACTTCACAATCTGACAATTGCAACTTTGTCAATGTCAATGTCAATTTTATTTATATAGCACTATTAAGCACAACCAAGGTCGATCAATGTGCTGCACAATAGAAAACATAACAACAGGACAAATACAAAATAATTATTAAAAAATTATTTGTTTCTCACAATGTCACTTCATATCTTACGATTGCATCTCACATAATGCGACTTTAAATCTCTTAAAATCTGTGATTTTAAAGGGGACCTATTATGCAAAAATCACTTTTATAAGCTGTTTGAACACAGTTGTGTGGCCGCAGTGTGTGAAAACAACCAGCCTATAATGTTAAAAATCCACCAACTCTTTTTTTTATAAAACCAATAAATCATGAACAGTCTCTCCAAACGAGCTGTTTCAGATTCTCCCTCTGTTCACGTCACCGAGGGGAAAAGTCCCGCCCATTTGTGACGCTCTCTGCCCTATTAGCATAAACACAGCCCTGAGTGAGAAGCTGCGGTCCGCCATTACTGGAGTTATATACA
>JAFVLL020001103.1:0-18653 GCA_021397915.2 Tor tambroides | reverse complement strand
GTTGAAATTGCCCACAGTGTTCAAAATACAAGCATGTTTGGGTGGCGACGTTGAATCAATTAACCTCCGAACCACCTTCAGAGTAAACACACATTATATTGGGTTAGTAATCAATAAGCCAAGCTCAGGAAAAAAAATCAAAGAGGAGTAAATACAGGAGTCAAATTACATTAGTTCAAGTGCTCCACTAGAATGAAAATGTCAGAGCAATGTTTGCATATCTTATCTAAAGCCCATCATTTGGCTGATTGCTTTCTTTTCCCCACCATTGGGTCTGTGATTTTGTACCGGCCGTACTAATACGCTCAGTCTGCATTTGGTCCCACAGAGTACTTTATCAGCTTTAGCTGCCAGACAGAAGGACGTGCGTGCATGCATGGATATGTGTGTGTGCTCTTACATGACATCCTCGTCTTGCACTTGTCCAGGGTAAGGGTGGCTGGATATGGAGATGGCTGTAAAGAGAGATTTTAGCGCATGAGAAAATATACACTTGCCTGGCAAACACATGACCGGCAATCTGCTCCTCCCATGAACCTTTTCTGAATTTATGCTCTGTTTTGCCCTGAATGACTTCATTCCCCCTTTCCATTATTGACTGGTGGGATTGCATTAATCTTGCCTGGAGGCGGACAGTGCATCTCAGCCACTGGGCCAGTCTGGCAGTGTTGAAATAAGACCAGCTCTATTCCTTCATTTCAGTTCTCAGCACCTCTAATTAGCATTCAGACTGCTCTGCCTTATGTTGGGAGACAGAAAAGACACACTGCCCCCTGTCTAAGGGTAGTGGAATTACATTATTTACAGTCTCAGAGGGCAAGGATTATATTTCGGGGTATTGCAAAAAAGCATATTTTAGATAAACCTAGTAATTACTGATACGTAAAAATAAGAAAAACCTAGCTGTGTTCTTTGCACTCAGAATGTCTCATCCTGTCTAAGTGGGCGGCTCTTGCTCAGAATAAGCTGCTAAATGGATTAGACCTTACACAGCAAGTCAAAACTTTAGATATGCAAGTCTCAGTGCACATTAACTCAAGACACCTAACACATTTCATATGTTAAACAACGTGAAAATTATTAGATATACCCTACCATTCAAATGTTTGGGGTTGGTAAGATTTTTTAAATGTTTTGAAAGAAGTGTTTTATGCCCACCAGTAATATTGTGAAATATTATTACAAATTAAAATAACAATATATTATATTATATTATATTATAGATTTTAAGGTGTAATTTATTCCTGTAATGGGAAAGCTGTAATTTTTAGGAGCCACTGCAAAATCTTCAGTCGCATGATCATTCAGAAATCATTCTAAGATGCTGATTAGGTGCTGATTGTACTGCATTATATTTTTGTGGAAACCACAATACATTTTTTTTCATGATTTTATTTCCAGGATTGTAGAAGGTTCAAAAGAACAGTGTTTATTTGAAATAGAATTCTTTTTTAACATTATAAATGTCAGTTTAATACTTTATCAATTTAATGGATCTTTCTTGAATGTATTATTTCTTTCAAAAAATACATTACTGACTCCAAACCTTTAAAGGGCAGTATATGTGAAATTTTATAGATTCTATATAGATTTATAGAATCTACAAAACTCTACAGTATTAGCGACAGAGATTTAACTAACCATATTGTTGGCGTTTCTCTGGTGGCAGATTGGATCTCAGAATAAAGTTGTTAAGGCTGTTGAGGTAAGCAGGCATGGTGTGGTGACCTTCTGGATTATACCAAACCTGTGAGAACACAAATATTAATACAATGCACAACAATTCCTTTATAATTACCTTGTAAAGGCTCTGTTCCAAAATGTACAGAGTTGCATGAAAATGAACAACTCAGTATTCTAAAAGGCATAAAAATACACAGCTGGGTAATAATATTGAGTAAAATAGTGCATTTGTACTTAGACTCAACTTCTTTTTTGAACTGAATGAACTCTTTCTCCTGTTTCATTTGCAAGGATTTTTTTTCCCACATTGCATTCTTCACATAGAATGCATGCAATATTGCCTTAAAAGTTCTTAAAGAAAAAGTATCTTAAAAAAAAAGTATCTTAAAGGGCAACATAATTATACTGCCTACCTTTTGGAACAGCTTTCACATCAGGAGGGTGATTATGATGCATTAAAATGCTGCATAAGTGGCAGCTTACTTGGTTTTGGAACATAGCCTGTTAGTGTCTACATAAACTGCCACGTTGGGACAATGAGTCACTTTGCCATTGGGGCGATGTAATATCACTCATCCAAATTACCTTACTAAGGGTTCTGTTCGCTGGCACATCTAACATGTCCATCTTAAGATCAATGGGAAGAGGCTTTCCAAAGTCCCAGCCTCCATATCTGAAACAAAGCACAAAACAACTTACGTTAGGGCTCATAACTCCTAGCTGCTGTAACATTATGTTCACTTGTTATACACATTTACTGCATTCATTTTTTTATGCCATTTATGCATTTGTGTAGATTTTTTTGCTTCATGGATTCTAGAATTTAAAAAAACTTATTTAAATTTATGTTCTTTCCCACATTCTTTACATATTAAAGCTCAATTTATTTAATAATAAATTTCGTGTTTTCAGACACTAAAGACATTTTCCTTGATGTACTGTTAATTAATAGTTTTATGCCTTTGTTGAATTTCAGCTCAATTTATTACAAGAGCTGTGATTTGTCTTTTTTATTACTATTTTCACCACCACACAGAGGCAGGGCTGTGTATTATATTACATTTTTTTTGTAAGAGCAATGTATGAATAATAAATGCTAGCCTTACTACTTTAGGTGTAATAAAGTATTTTCATGCCAGCAGCACGCCCCAGTGCTGTGTGCTATTTGACTAGGATGGAAAATGTCAGCTGGTCGGAAATGACACGGTAAAGACGGGATAAACCGAAGTGCTTCCTCTTTAATTATTAATCAGCCTACCAGTGGTTTATAAATTCCTTAATATTCTACCTCGCCATATTTTGAACTTGTGACATAAAGGAAATATCTTATGAAATTAGTTTAATGCTGTGAAGTGCTATGCGTGATAAAATTCACCTGTTTCTGATAAAGTCATTGGCGGTGGCCAGCAGGTAGTCCTCTATGTTGATGCCCGTCAGGTTGTAGACAGCCTGGGATGATGGATTTCTTTTGTGAGGTGGTTCGTAACTTGATGCAGGACATGACTGAAAGGGAGAGAAAAGAGTGATATTCTGGACAGAAACCATGATACAGGATTGGGAAAAACTCTGAATTGAACAATTTGATCCCTGTCAATTCAAGAGTAGAATTGGCCGCACCCCACAGGAAGCTGAATTTAAATGACAGGAAGAAGAACAAGCACAAGATCAACACAAATTTGGTGACAAAACATCATTAATTACATCATTAACCTGACTAATTAGGCCTATTTACTTCATTATATTCTTCTTCCTCAGTTGACATATTTCTCTAAATTAAGTTAAATTCTCTTAAGTTAAACTAAATTGAATACCTTGAAAAAACAGCTAATAACAAATTTTAATTTCACAGAGAACCACAACATGTCCACCAAAGCTCTTCTACCAAAGCTCTTCTTTTAAAGACATAATTAATTCAAATGATATACTAGTTTTATAGGTAGCATTTCAAACATGAATTGTTAATAAAATATATTGTTTAAGTAAATTGCATATGTTTTGTTCATGATATTGTTTTGTGTAATTTAAACTGAAAAATTAATTCATTATTTTTCTTTGCATTATTTTTAGAACAGAATTTTTTTTACATTTTAATGATCAATTATCAAACATTATGTGCTTCTGCTTTCATAAATTTGATTTTTCATTCTGTGTTGAGCTTGTTGCCTAGATTCAAAGTCAGGAATTGAATTTAAAAGGCATTCTGAAATCAATTCTGAAGGGCGCACAACCCTGCTGTGATCAACAATCTCCTTCACGCTATCAAAACACTAATGATCTTTATCAATATTTAAACGCTGAGAGATGCACATCATTGAGGATATGTGATAATGTTGTTTGTGTTATGATGGTTATGCTCTGTTTGACCCACCTGCACTTGGTTGCTACACTTGCAGGTGGTAAATGTAGCAGAGCTGTTGCCTCCGGAGATCCAGGTCTGACTTCCTGCAGCAGGTCTCTCTTTGCAAACCCTGTAAAAAAATAAAAATAAATTTCTTCTAGCAAAAAGAAGAAGAATACAATATTCTATGTGGAGGAACAGCATGATGATTATTTGGAAGGTATCAGTGAGAAATCGATCCTATAAACAGGAAATGCATGAGAAATGCAAATGATCCCTGGGTGAATCTCACAAAAATATGTGCAGTGAGGTTCTTCTGTGAGATGTACGCCCATATACAGGAGCATTATTATAAGCTCTTACAGTGGAATTACAAAAGGCAGAGCTTTCAGATGTGTGGGTGAAAGAGAGAAATAGAAAAACAGTGAACAAGAAAGCAAGAGAGTGTTTGTGAGCGAGCTACAGAGTGAGGAAAAAGAGTAAGATGAGCAGAGACGGGAAAATAGCGTGATAGAAAACTAAAAGTGGCACATTAGTGTGATGAAATTGACCAGGAACATGAGAAGACCCACTGATACAAGCAGACAGATTATCAGAGTCCCAGGGCTCAGCAAAAGAGACGGCGAACAGAGCTTAGGAACAGACCTGCGAAGATCAGAGGGGCTGAAATCATAGCCGGCAAAAATGAAAGCCATTTGCAGTGCCTAGGTGAGCTGATGCTGTGATATGTAATCACTCATGGCTCACACCGAGCTCAGAGTGCTGGATCACTAAGACATATGGATGATTACTTACGAATCTGTGGGGTCTCTCATGCAGACGTGGTCAATGCCTGGATAGGACATCATGGAATCTACAAGACTGTTGGTGGCGGGATTCTGATTGCTGTGGAGAGAATGTGCAATGGCAATGTTTAAGGCTGGGTGAAGTACTGAATATTTATGCTGTATTTGATATAATTTTGACGGTGACAAAAAATAACCAACATCAGAAATATTGCGTTGGTTCTATGTGCTTTTCTTTGGCAATTAGTTGCATCAGCAAAATGTGGCAATTAGCTAGTTTTGTGCCAGTGACCTGTAAAAATGGGAGGTATTTTAAAAGCATCTCTGTCATAAACCTCATTAACAGTAAGGAATTCAAAATATTTCAGATAATCGGTTATTTTCAATCCGTTTTTTTGTATCAGTCAATGAGCGATTAGTTAGCATCATCACTCAGAAATGTTCATGCAAGTCTTGGTGAGGCATTTTATGTTTTGAAAAGATGTAGTAAAATATACAGCATACTGCTGTTTTTTGTGTATTTTGCATAAATAAAAAAATATTACATATAATTATTTCGTTCATTTAGTAAAAAAAAAAAAAAAACTGAAGAAAAATAATAATCTGCCAGGTGCTATATTTTACTGCATTTTATAAAAATCAACCTTTTAGGCAATTTCAAAGCAATAGTATATAAAAAAAAGTATATAATAAATAAGATAGTATATAATAATAAAATAAAATCATTTTTGGTATATTTTCAATAATGACCATATCGTTTAGATATATCACCAAAGTCATAACAATATTATCAACCTTCTTTTAAGGACATTATCAAAATATAAAAATATAAAGCAAGGTCATAGGTTTGATTCCCAGAGAATGCGTGAACTGATGAAATGTACTTTGGATAAAAGTGTCTGCAAAATGTATAGACGTAAATGAACAGATCATTAAAACAAATTAAAATGTCTGCATTTCAGCAGTACCCATATTTCCTAACTTTTTTGAATCACAGGCAAGTTACACAACAAAGTGAGCCTAACCTGAAGAAGCTATACTGTTCATCAATGTGATACAGAGCAGGAGAGAGCACAATCTTAGGAAAGTGCTGAAGATCACTCTTGATGGAGCCCAGGCCCATGGCAGCAATTACAAAGAGTACAGGCAACAACACCTGGGAGAACAGCCCCTTCCAGTCCCTCCTGGAGTGATGCACGCGTTTCAGCAACATGGCCATCACCCGCTGCGCAGTCAAAGCGAGCCCACGCACGGCTGATGTCCCAGTAAGGCCTATAAGAGAGAAGAAGAGAGTATGCCACATGAGACAGAGGCAATCATCTCAACCTCTTCAATCCAGGCAAATTCTAAAGATGAGCTTTCAAAGTTCAAAGCTTTCAAGGGGTAATTGGGAAAGTATAAGTCATGGAACTAATATTCCACAATCTGCAGCAAGAAACTAAACTAGTCCTAAAAGCCCACTTACTGGCTTTCTCTCCAAGGTACGTGCTGTTGAGATCGTCGGGAATGCTGTCTCTTGACGCAAACATGTCATTCGTTATCACAGACTCTGATACAGACCAGGTTTCACTTTCTTTAGGCTCCAAGTCATCTCGAGTCAACTGCAGGAACACCTGAGAAAACACAATGTCTTTTTGAGTGCACCTGGACAGGTCTGGATCATGTTTTCTTATGGTTTTGTTAGGTTAACATTACTTCATAGGTTAAACATATTTTACTTGACATGTTCTACGATCTCCAATCTTTCATAAAAAACATGCACTTCGATTGAAATGTAAGTATTGTTTAAAAAAAATGTTTTTTAAGTTGTAAATAAAATCAGTTATTGGAGTATATTTTACAAGAATTTCAGTTTTTCCGTTTTTCAACTTTAAAATCTCATGTTAAATTCAATGTGTTACTTGCCGATTATTAGTAATTATTTGTCAAATTTACTATCAATTTCTGAATGAAGGTTGTAAACCCTACACCATTTTTTCCCCAGTGTAGAATGTGTAGAAACTGGTGGCAATTTGTGATTTGGGAATATTGAAAACAGCATGAATATTTATCTTTAAAGGCAAATTTCAAACAAAAATTTAAATTTTGTCACAATGTAAAGCCCGTTTACACCAAGGACGATAACTATAACAATAGCGATAATCTTTATAGTTATCGTTCTTGGTGTGAACAGGCAGACACACACGTTGGACAAAAATTATGAGAGAATATATATAAATATATTTAAAAAAAACAAAAAAAAAACTCCATTTTGAAGATGAATAAAGTGAACTAAAAGCCTCAGCAACCCTAGCTGGTAGCCATGACTGACAGGTTGAGAAACCCTGCATCAAACGACTAAAATAAGTAGCTTACACAAATAGCATTTCAATAATTAAATATCTCTCATCCCTACATAGAATCTATGATGCAAATTGTGAAGCTTGCACCACATGAGCCAAAAATCACAGGGAACCTAGTATGGTTAAGCTTCTTTTGGCAGTACTGGGCTGCACTGCTTAAGGCTTTAAAGGTTGCTGGGCAGGCAGTCTGAAGCCTAGCGGAACTGGCCGAGTCCATAATCCAGTCCTGCACCTGGGTCTTCATCTGATAATTACCTCTTCCAGGGTGGTGTCAGAAATGCCATAGCAGCCCAGCTGAAGCTTGTCCATGTTCTGATCCAGACCAGTGAGCAGAGAGTGGTACGCAGCTGCGTTCTGGGGGGTGTACGGTGGGAGGGCGTAGACCAAATCGCCCACCTCTCCCTCCTTCTGCCGAGCATCAGGCAGGTAGGATTGAATGAAAGCCCTGAGTTCTTCAATGTTAAACTTTTCGTTTGAATCCGGAGTCTGAACCTGAACCAAAAACAGAAAAGAATGTTGATAATACAACAAATTATAAAATACCACAATGACATATCACCACAGTAATATCATGGTATATGACTACAATAATCATTATATGTCATTGAATAAATACAATAATGATCAAACGTTTAGGGTCAGTAAGGTTTGTTTTATATTTATTTATTTTTAAATGAATACTGTTAATCAGCAAAAGATGGTTTAAATTGATCAAAAGTGACCGTCAAGACATTTATAATGCTATAAAAGACTTCTATTTCAAATAAATGCTGTTCTTTTGGAAATTACATTCATCAAAGACTACAAAGTTGCCACAAAAATATAGATAAAATATAGCAAATAAAAAATGAAATATAAATAAAGCAATTTCAACAAAACAATAAGAAAGCAAATCAGCAAAATCCGATTTAGAATGACTTCTGAAGGATCCTGTGACACTGAAGACTGAAATAATGGATGCTGAAAATTTCGTTTTGCCATCACAGGAATAAATTACATTTTAAAATGTGTTTAAATGGAAAAAAAATATTTCAAAATATTACATTTTACTCTATTTTTGATCAAATAAATGCTGCCTTGGTGAGCATAAGATACTTATTTGAAAAACAAGAAAAAATCTAACCAACCCCAAACGTTTGAATGCTTCTGTATATCAATGTATCTTGAAATTAATCTAATACCACTGTACTCCAGTACTACCATGGTACTTGTTATGAGGGTAAGAATTCGGTAGCACTTTATTTTACAGTCCTGTTACTCGTGTACATACTATGTACATATTATAGTAATTACAATAACTAGGTAATAACTAGGTACTAACCCTGAACCTACCTGTAAACCTAACCCTACCCCATGTAGTTACCTTATATTACCAGTACTTTCTAAGTTAAGTACACTGTAAATACACTGTAAGTACATGTAAGTGCACATACTGTAAAAATAAAGTGCAACCAAGAATTCAGTTGGAGTGACTGACACACTGACATACATGTACCTTCTTTGTGAGGGTGAGGTTGTAGCCCTTAGCCAGCTTGTCTTTGAGGTAGAAAGGCGAACCACAGCATTTGAGGCCTCCGCGCTCCAGGAAGGCGATGCGGTCACTGAGAACTTCAGCCTCATCCAGGTGATGGGTGGAAAGAATGATGGTACGCTCTGGACAGTTAAACAAAACCAACACAGAGGCATGTCAAATCAAAGATCCGCTGATACAAGCAGACAGAGAGAGACAGACTCTGAACAAAGAGCTGATGTACAACGATAACACAGGAGAATCTGACATGACCCTCTTTTTACGGTCTTAAATCCTTGCTCGAGATAAATTCACTAACTGTCTCCACGGAAGATAATTAAACATCAGAGGGAGCATGACGGATAACAATCAGTCGTTACTACATCTGCTTCTGGATTTTTCCCTGTCTGGATTTGACTGCACGCACCTTGAGAAAATCCATTCAAGCCTAATTAAATTCTAAACCAAGTGTCAGATACCCGATAAGAACAAAGTCCTTTGGGGAGTTTGCTACAGGTACAAGCCAGGAGATTATTTTCACCCTGGTCTGAATTGCAAGAGGATTTCACCTTGCTTGTGCTGAAGGACAATGTCCCAGATGCTGCGTCGGGAACAGGGATCCACCCCGGTGGTCGGCTCATCTAGCACCACCAGCCGTGAGCCTCCAATGAAGGCAATGGAGATGGATAGCTTCCTCTTCATACCTCCTGACAGGGTGCCGACACGCTTGTGGCGGTGGGCATGCATGTCTGTTTCCATTAGGATTCTAAGACAGGAAAAAGAGGGACCAAGTTAATGCAAATTTCTCACTTAGCCGATGCTCTTCCAGTATCTACAGTGATCTGAGACAATACACCTTGCTCAAGGGCACAATGTGTTCATGGATCACCTATTGTGGGGTTTGAACCTCCAAACTTTAACCAACTCATTCAATAACCACTAAGCCAGATCATTACCATGGCAATGTTGGGAACTAACTACACTGCAAAAATAATACATTTTTAATCTGTATTTCTGTCTGAAAACAAGTAATAATATCTTTTGCAATTTTGTATCTTCGTAAGGTAATAGACAGAATTTTTTTCTGAAAACGAAACAAAAAAGCTGATTAAGGAAAAAAAGGAGTGAAATATTCATGTAAGTTAAACATTTTTAGTTTTTTAATTATTTCATTATATTTAGAATGAATATCAAAATAGCTTAATTCTTGATTGAGTTTAATTAAATCATACTGTCACCTTAAAGGAATAGTTGACAAAAATGGGAATTTTGTCATCATTTACCTACCCTCATGTCCCTCCAAACCTGTATAATATTCTTCTTATGTTGAACACAAAAGAAGATATTTTGAAAAATTTTGAAGAACCAAACAGTTGTTGGTCCACATTGACTTCCACAGTAGGGAAAAAATGCTACGGAAGTCAATGGGGACCATCAAATATTTGATTACCAGCATTCTTCAAAATATTTTCTTTTGTGTTCAACATAAGAAAGAAACTCATACAGGTTTGGAATGACATGAGGGTGAGTAAATGATGACACTTTTTTTCTCATTTTTGGGTGAACTATCCCTTTAAAGAGAATCAATGCAGTTTGACTTAGCAGCTGAACTACTTTAAATTATGAGTAGGTTGTAGTGTGGGAAGCTTCAGTTTTAAAGTAAAGTAGTTTAAAGTAGCTTCCTCAACACCATTAAGGGCACACTGGAAACCTTCATGCAATATGAGTTAAGATAACATACAGCTTCTGTAAAAAAGTTCATTTCTCTAAGGAAGTGCTACAGAAGAACATAAAAACATACTGTAAGACGACTGCTGAAACTTACCTGCGCACTTGTTCATTCACCTCCTGTTTGGTCCAGTGGGGAGCTTTGATATGAGCATATAGCAGCAGGTGTTCCTTTGTGGTAAGGTGGTCGAACAGGACATCATACTGCATGCACACACCCATCTCCTTACGCACATCATCTATGGATGTCTGCATATCCATCCCATACACCTCAATGGTGCCATTTGTTGGTGCAAACAACCCCGTCAGAAGTGACCTGAAACAAGAAAATACATTTTTTCGAATTAAAAATATTTTTTTTATGCTTATTAAAACCAGTAGTGTTTGCAATATGCTTTTATGCTCTTACATAGTGGTGGTTTTTCCAGCTCCATTGTGACCCAGCAGAGAGGTGACATGTCCCTCATAGAAAGAAAGGTTCAGGTTGTCTACAGCATGCCGGTTGCCGTAGGTCTTTGTCAGGCCATACAGTGAGACTCCAACAGGCAACCCTGAGAAGTCTTCTTCTCCATTACCCGCCAAGCTACTTTTAACTACAGGGGAAAAAAAACAACATAGATAAAGAGAAGCAGAGATGTTAAAATATCACACAGAAATTGAAAGGATTAAAATTGATCCTACAATTACAATCTGTGTCACCTTCAAAGGTACAGTGTGCAAATATATTTAAGCAAATAGATCTGAAGCAAATCTCTCAGATGCTCAAAAGTTTGATCAGTAATATAGTAATATTTTTTGAAAGAAAATAATTATTTTATTCATAAAGGGATATTACATTGATCAAAAGTGATAGTAAAGACATTTAAAAAGTTACATTTTTTTTTTCAAATAAATTCTGTTCTTTTGAACTTTCTATTCAAAGAGAATCCTAAAATGAAAAGGTATCACAGTTTTCACAAAAAATACGAATATAAAAATATTATATTATATTATATTATAATTATCAAGAGATATTTCTTGATAACAAATTTGAATAATTCAGATGTCATCACATGAATATATTACATTTTAAAATATATTCAAATAAAAAACAAGTATTTTAAATTGTTTCACAATATTACTGTTTTTACTGTGTTTTTAATCAAATAAATGCAGCCCTGGTGAGCCTAAGAGGCATCTTTTAAAAAATCTTACCAACCTCTGAATGACAGTGCAGGTAATCTACCGTAATGTAATAGTTAGCTACAATATAACATGTCTTCCTCTGTTTCTACTTCAGTCTATAATTGTTGCACCAATTGACTAATCTAACATGCATTAGATTAAAAAAAAGTGATATGAGAAACATAGAGAGCACCAATACTGTATGCTGCCACAGATAGTTATCGAATATACAGATGCAAAACTTTTACTGCTCAGTGCTGCTACAGACCAATCCGAATCAAATATTCCAAGGCACTGTGTAATAATGTACCTTTGCTCTTTTCAGTGTTGTTTTGTTCGTGCATCATGTTGGTAAAGAGCAGCCCTCTGCCTATTTTCTTTGGCGTTCTGCTACAGCAGCTGAACATATCTGTCCAGAAGGACCGAGTCACAGGGAAGTACCACGGAACACCAATGCCATACTTTCCTGATTAAGAGAAAAATGGATTAAACAATAATATTAAACCTCCTGTAAAAAAAACACACAAACACAATGGATGAGCTTCTCAACTGAGCAGCTCACACACACCTGGGAAGACCATGCGGATGTAAATCCCAATGATAAAATATACTACTGAGTCAATGAGAAGCAGCCAGCAGAGCCAACCGAAGGAGGAAGTGTCACCAGCCAGAGAAGAGATATACATGTTGCTCCACTGGATGCCTGAGGTGTAAGTACACAATGCATTCAGTCAATGTAATTATCCCAAACAAACACTAATTACAGACAGTCTGAGGGGTTTGTGTCAGCATACCTTCTTCCTGTTTTTCATAGCGGGAGATATACTGGCTGGCGTAACTGAAGCATGTCGGAGAAAAGAGACTCTGTGGACCAAAAACAAACACAGTGAGATTTATATCACAGCTGTCAATCGATTAAAACATTTAAAAGACTAGTTCACCCAAATTTGAATTCTGTCATCATTTACTCACAATCATGTCACTTACATTACTTTCTTACAAAAGGTGAGTTGTTATTAGTAAGTCGAACTGGTTTGGAATGACATAGTGAATAAATAATTTATATTTTTTGGGGTGGACTCTTCCTTTATTCGTGAATAAACTGTAGTTAATACCCTAATGCATTTAAGAATTCATTTTTAACAAAATAATGTGTACTTATTAATGGGTTTTGTGGATAAAACTACAGTAGAATATATGTATATAACAATATTGACTTTAGGTAAATTCCTGCAACAGTGCATTTAACCTGCCTCATCTGCACAAAAACAGATCAAAACAAAGAAAATGCCAACATAGATATGCAAGTCTGCAATAATTCAACAAAACAACTTTATAACCCCACTCTTCATGGACATATTACATGTAAAGATGTTTTTGCCGCTGCCACAGCCTGCGCATTAGTCCTCTGCTGGTGTTCGCATTAACATTTCTACGAATGATGCGGTTTCACATTTGTGGGTGATATTTCACTTGTGGAGCTGCTATGATAATTAAATTTCACCATACAAAGAATGCAAATGACTTTTGTTAAATGTCCCGCCTGGCTTTGATTTATAAATAAATTATCCGTAAAGAATTTCTTCCTGCATTTACTGAGAAAACATGCTGTTCTTGGTATTTTTGTGCCTGTGTGAGAATATTTGGTCCCTCCAGTAACAGTAAAACAACATACTAAACTAAAATAAACATACTAAATATAAAATAAAAATATAAAATATAAAATATAATATAAAAATATAAAATGCAAAAAGGTCCCCACCATGACAGAACAGTCTTTTAGAAATCACAAAGAATAGAATAAAAGTCAATAAATGCCATTTTTTGGTTGCATTAATCATATATAATTAATCTCATGTGAACTTTGACAGGCCTTTTTACATATTTCACAATGTGACTGCAATACTGTTAAATTGCAAACTGATTTAAATGCAGTACAGACCAGAGCGCTCTTCACACTGAAGGAAAGATTGTCCTCCAAGTGGATCAGCACGATGAAGGGGAATCATTGTTGGTGTAAACTGTTGATTATTTGTTCAGATGCCACCTCTTGTGTGACCATCTCAGTCTTCATATGAGATGCTCAGTGTGTATGTAGGGTTTGTGCTTTTGAGACACTCACTCATCCTTGTAGTAGCAGGGATAAGGGAACGCCTGCATCTGGACCGCGGGCCCATCTACGGCTTTACCCGTCTGCATTTCGATGATGGCTCTCTCGATGCTCTCCTGCAGGTAGACGAAGCCTCGGTTGTACCGCTGGGTCTTCGTTGACGACATGAAGGCATCTTTCACCCAGAAGGGATTCCGGGCACGGTCGGTGCGCATGACATTCTCAATGTTCATTCGGATGGTGTAGTCGATGTTCGGGGGCAGGCTGCTGGAGGTCTCCTCAGGAAGTTTGAAAATAATGCCTGTGAAGATGAGCAGAGCTCATGTGTATAAAAGGGAAATGATCTGTTGTCATAGTAACCTCAAAGGCCTGCTGCTCCTCGATAACAGTGGAAATCTATATCTCAATGGAATTGTATCGAATTGCATTGAATTACAGGCTTTACAGCCCGATGGCTCTTCAGTGCCTGTGGTGTCCTCAACTGAGAGTATCACCAAACGCATGAGTGGAGTAGTCAGTTGAAGAGGTATCTCCTGATGAGAGTGTGTGTGTGTGTGTGTGTACTCACTGGCATAGAGCTCGCGGTTTTGAGCCAGTTTCTCCGCCTGCTCGTCGAGTTCATCAGTGGAGTTGAAGGCTCGGTAGCGGTCGAAGTTGACACAGGAGGAAAGGTTCATCATCAGCATAGAGAGGGTGGTGATCTGCTCCATGATAAACTTGTTTTTCTCTAAAAGGACTGTCATGTTTGCTGCAAAGAGAGTTAGAAAAACTGTTCATGCCACTGCAGATTTAGGATAAGACTCTCATGTATAGGAGCAATGCATCTCTGGCTCCTGTCATGAGTTGTCAAATGCTCAGCTGTAAAACTCCATTCGGACAAGGAAACTGTTGAAAACTTACAGAATTGGTTGAGAGTTCCGCTCATTTGTGCAACATCAATACCGGTCTGAGTCTGAATGAAGTTTTGGACGAAGGGATTGCGCAGAGAATTCTGTGAAGAGTAGTTTGATAACAAATCAGTTAATGCAGTAGGGGCGGGGGAGTAAATAAATCAAATAAAAAGTGTTTATTTGATTTTCTCTTGACAGAATACCTGAAGTATTGGCAAGGTTTTTGTCAGGATGTTGGCAGACTGCATCACATATGAAGATGACTCTATCCACTCGGACGCATAAAGCTTTAGATCACCAAACTGGTGCAGTGTGGAATTTGACTGCAAGAAAGAAGTAAAGGTTTTGTTACAAAAACCACCAAATGTTACAAGAAAACAATATTTTGCTTTGTGACCAGGCTACACGTCTATATCTTAAAAGAAGAATCCGATATGACTGTACAGATGTGGGTCAGATGACCAGAATTATGCTGCAGTCCATCCCAAGTCGGAAACGGGATATTCCTATATACTATATCTTTACAGGTATCTGATTCTCAGCAAATACATCTCCTAGCAACTATGGAGAATAAATGACGTTGTACAATACTAACCATACAATTACCAAGAGAGGAGGTCATTTACCATGTTTTACGCACCTGCCTCTGCAAACATTGTTAAATAGGCTTCATCATCATGTACTGTAGAAACTTTTGTTTGATTCAAGTAAACTACACTTTTCCCTTGGTGCTGCCATGTTTGATGTCATACGTTCATCAGTTTTTTTCAAGGCAGAAAATTGGAAATTCAAATTTTTGAAATAAGCACGTAACATATATTTAAAAGTGGCCCAAACTGGACCCAATCACACATTTTCGCTTTTCATATGCATGCAAAAAACTCATATAAAGTCAGTGAAAGAGTAAATGCACCCTAGACGCCAAATATTTATTTGTAAGATGTTTTAAACCAGAACCTTTCTCATGATCTCTCTGGTCACTGGTGTGTCTGGTGAGTACAGGACCTGTCCTAACAGCATGGGTTTGAGGAAGGCCCAGGCCACCGCGCCGCCTGTAGTGTTCACCATATCCAAGTAGAGGTTCATACAGAAGGGACCTGGACATAAGCACTACATTAATTAAGCCTGACCACAGCACTTCATCAAACTGATCTCAATATGCTGTAAGCAGATTCTTGACAGGTGATTATCATAATGCCTTATTGCAAATTTAGCTGTGTGCTCAGAATATGCATTCATACTAGCATCGGGTGGGATTTTGAACTTCTGAATCAGCTCTTCTCTCTTGTGGTCCGTCTGGACTGAAGGATCAGTCTCGGTAACAATAGGAACTTTTGCGATGGCGAACAACGTCAGGATGCCGTTTTTGCATAAGGCACGAGCAATGGTACTAAAGGTGGCTCTGCTAGACATGGTGGACCGCTTTCCCCTCACCAGCTGTGGGAGAAAGAACACAGAGACATGTAAAGTAAAGTAAAGTAAAGTAAAGTAAAGTAAAGTAATGTAAAATACTTACACTGTGGAACTCTTGGTTGGCCACCAGGTTTAGTTCTCCAATGTTTGTCAGGTATTCCTGCAGTTTGTTAAGAGCAGGTACCAGTTTGTGCATCATATCTGTCAAAAACTTGACCATCTCTAGCATAATTGCCACCAAATCCTGAATTTCTTTGGACAACAACAGCTGCAACAAAAAGTCACAAGAAAATGGTTTATATACATAAATATAAAAATAAGTGGCAATGTCCATGTCTGGATAATTCAGTAAATTAAACACTTAAACACTTTTGAATTAAATAAATAAAAAAAATATATTATTTTCTCTCTTTACTTTAAATGTAATGGAAAACAAAGATTATTTATAATAAATGGCTTTTCATTATATCTATAAAAAAAACAGTACAGCAAAATCTTGAAAGGCTAACAGTGAGGTCAGGCTGCCCCAGCCCCAATCTTACCATAAATGAGAAGAATCCATAATAATAAATGCAGTAAAAAGAGCAAGCATTATTATTTAGTTTCATAGTAACTACTGTATATGCAAAACCTTTCTTGTATTTAATTAACTACAACAGAGAGACGCAGCATTTCTGTTTCATTGGATGTATAGTATATACAATACATTCTTTGCCCAGCTCTTTACCCTGAATAAAGCCGCCTTCGTGTCCACATGGCGAAGAAAGAGAATTGTGATGCTGTACCATTCATGTGACATTTCACAGAAGGTGCTGAAGATCTGCAAAGATGAGGGGTCTGAGCACTGGTGCAGGTTTGCCAACCACGCCAAGATCTGTGAAGAGGGGAGAGATGACAAACAGAACACATTACAATAAATTTGCACTTTATAAGACTTCACACTGGCGAGAGACAGAGATATGTGTTACTAAAGCGTATTGCACTTGGGACCTACAGCCCTCTGTGAGTGAGCAAATGGCAACAATGCCAATGAAAATGCTCAAAGATGTTTGAGTAGGAAGGGGGAAAAATCTTTGGGAGGAACCAAGCAATCTATCTATCTTCTTTAGAATAAAGTGTGATTCAATTTATTTTTGTCTCACACTGTGTGAAGCCGTGATTTTTGGACACATCTTTTGAGCCTCTCTGATGTATGCATGAGTTGTGGTGTACCTGCATGTTGCTGCTGGGTAGAGAGTAATCTAATAGAGCCTGAAGAACGTGAGGGGGAAAGCTGGTATACCGCTCGACATCCTCAACAAACAGAGTGGCATTTTTCAGCAGCTCTGAAACTTTCACTTCAGCTGTCAAATCGCAAGACAAAAGACAAGTGAGAGAGCAGACATGCACGCATGACAAGGTTGAAAAAGAATGATTGGACCACTATCTGATAGCTGAGGAACACTTGTGTTTCCGCAGTTCTTTTGCTTGAAGCGACAGCGGTACGTACCTGGAGATGTAATATTAATATTAAGAGTTTTCAGACTTGAGATGTTGAAGCCCACAATTTGAGAGAGAGTTGATGTCCTTTAAAAAAAAGCAAGAGAGAGAGAGAAGAGACATGAGTTGGACAACTGGACAAACTGTTCAAAATGTTTATATGTATATATATATAATTATTGTCATAAATATAATAATAATACATTAGAAGGAAAACAGTGATAAACAGTAACATTTAATGTCATTATTTATTTTAATTTAAAAAAATGTAAACATCTGATAGATTTTTTTTGAACATTAATTTGAGGTCTGAACTGATTCACTAAAATGAATTAGGTTTTCCAATGCTTCATATGAAGAAGTGGACAAAAAATGGGTTGAATACATTGCTACATTGTTTTTTAGCTACATTTTTTTAGTATTTAGCTACTTCAACTCTACTAAAAATATAAGTAGCACAGCACCTTTTAGTAAGTTACTCCCCAACATGCTGTACATAATACAAGCTACAACAACAAGGTTAAAGGTCATTATAGAAAGTCGTACCAGTCCACTTCAGTGTTGTAAGTGCTAGGGTCTCCAATGAAAGTCTGGAAAATCAGCTCATAGATGTCGGCGCTTTGGTTCACCAGGTTGGTTGTGAGCACATGGAAGGCCTGGATTGCAGGAACAACAGTGTCGCATAGCATTCTGGGGCCCAGAGGCAGAACCTGGGTGATCAGCTGCACAGAAGCCATGTTTTCCAGAGCGCACACCTACGTTATCAGGAAAGAAGTTGGCTTCAGAATACTTGAAATATAAGATATGATTCATATGGACTAATCATTTGTCATTTTGTATTCTCTTTGCAACTTGGTATGGCATGAGCATAGCAATAACTAAATGATGACAAGATGGTCATTTTTGCTGGCATATTCTTTTAAAAAAAGTCACTTTTTTGTATCTAAACCATCAAAAATCTCACCTTAGTTAACAGGTGGTCCAGTATCATCCCCGAACTCTCATTTGCCCAGTTGGCTGAGCTTAATTCAAAGACGGTGTTTGGCACTTGCAGTAGAAGATGCAGATTTTCTGCAGAGAGGCGAGAGAAATGGAAGAGGGAAAACAAAGATCAAGCTTTTGCAGAGCTAAAGTAACTTAAATTCCCTACAGGCATCATTACTTGCACCTAACTCCACTTTCAGGCCAACCTCACAGTGCAGCAAGCAGCA
>JAFVLL020001102.1:0-28169 GCA_021397915.2 Tor tambroides | reverse complement strand
TCTGCATGCACTGAGGTAAGCTGGTTTGTGTTCATCTGCATCTTGTCTATGGCCTGTTTAATTATACTTATTCCACGCAAAGGCTGTAAAGTAAAAGAAAACCTAATGTCAGTTTTATCATGTAAAGATAACAACTCCAAAACGATCGACAGACACTTGCCTGTTTTCTTTCTACAAGGGCGTTTGTCAACTGGTGGCACAGACCAGCAACTGTATGCAGGAATAAAACACAAAACATATTAGCACGGATTAAACAGCACATGCGTTTTTACTGCTGATGTGTTTCTGTACACGTGTCTGTGGCGTATCGGATGTGCTCTCCATTGCAGGTGCTGATGAAGAGTTGGACTTGGGAAAACAGGGTCTCAAAATCAGGGATGTTTGGCATGGAAAACTTCACAAACCTGCAATACAGGTAAATAACACCAGCATTTTTTTCAAATGGACATTACAGACTTCATGAGTCCACTGTGAATCAACAAGTTAATGACTTACAAAACAGCTAAAACACCGAGGGAATGTTCCTGGATGTCCAACGCTCCAAGAACAGTGTCCAGATGGGAGAGATTCTTGGCCAGAAGCTCTCCGCTTTTATTGATCAGCTCACACAGTTGAGTCATCTGACCTGAGAAACACGGCATTATGAATGAAAACATGATTTCACATCAGTTTAACGTAAATTTACGTGATATCAAGGTCTCGTATTTATTTATTTTTAATAATGATAACCTGTCCTTCTTATTGAAGATTGGCTACAAATGGCAGAGAAACTCTGTGGTAGCATTTATACCATATTTTATAAATGACTCAGCTAACATGACACGTCCAGTCATTTCAATGGTGTAAAACTAAGCGGTTCAGGTAGAAGCTGTGATGTGTAATTATTCTGCAACATTTGGTTTTTTTATTTCCAGTTGGTCGAATAGAATAAGATAAACAAATGCCATGTGTTACTGCCTGAAATATAAACAACTAGCATGCTATCGCGCTAACGGCTTTTAGCATTAAGCTAGTTCGCTCATGTAATCGTGTTCGAGGATCGTGTAAACGGCGGTACCTTGAGCGGAAAGTTGCCGCACGTTATTCACGAACTGCTCCAGAGCCGAAGCCATCGTTTTGCGCTTTTGAGAGGTTGATTTTCATTCAAATGTCAGAAGCAGCTCTCCAGTACAGAAGGGACGGGCCCTCAGCCGCCAACAGCAGACAAATATCGCGAGGTTTGAGTGACAGCTCAAAATCCACGAGATCTCAGACACGGGATTTTTCCTGTAACGCTCCGCTGGAAAGGGAAGGATAATTTTGAGATTATGTTTAAATATTTCACAACACAAACACATATCTATTATGTATTTAGAACTAAATGTTTTATTTACATCAAAAGATCGCAGGAATTTGAATTTGAAATGGACATGTATCTTTAAGACATAAAAGGAACATGTCAGTATTTCTTCCGGTGCAAAACAAAGATACTCTAACTGGAGAGACGATCATCTTGAAAGTTTCCGAGAAATCATTACTCAGACATATTGATGTAAGTTAAATGTTTAAAAAATTAAACAAAAATCTCTGATAAATAATAATGTAATGTATTATAGCTTAATACTTTATATTTTCCATCATTTTAGAGGAAAAAATAAGCAGGGCGATAGACACAAATAATATTTTCCTTCACTTGCGATGTATTATGTGGTATACCATTTTAAAGATATTATTTGTAGTATCTGTATACTATATACATCATTAAAAAATGTAGGATTTATTAAAGGTGAACTGAAAAGAGCTCCCTTCTTTCAACCTTGGTTCCGGAAGTATTTTCCCCATTCATTCTGCCACTTGGATTTATTTATTTATTTATTTTTTATTATTATTTCTTTGTCTAACATTTGTAAGCAAATCTTAAAAGAAGAAGAGGAAGAACATTTGTAAGCCGTTAACCAAATCAAGCAGCTACAAGGTGAATCGCAACATTACAAACTTTGATCTGAACTAAAAAAAAGTATTGGAAAAGTACAAGACTGTAAACTTAACAGCTTTAATAAAACAATGAACTACAGTGACGTAATGGAATGAAAAACGACAGGGAAGTATAAAATCATTGATATAAAGATAATGATTGTGTGTATATAACATTTATTTGCGAAGTTTCAGTGCTTGAGTAGACCGCCGCTAAGAGTTTTGGCGCCAATTGCTTGCATGGGAATCATGGGAAATGTAGTTTTTCACCAGGGATTCCGCTGTTAAACGCGATTATCTAAAAATGAAGTCGACATAATGCGGCCTGGTGACTTCATCAGAAGCATATAGCATCATTTAACATCCTCTCAATTCACAGTAGGTCTGTCTTTAATGCTTCATAAGCTATCGTTCAAAATCAATTCCCCTATGAAGAAAATGAATAGCGCGTTAACTTCCGGAACCCGACTGTTTGTTTTGTGGACCAACGGGAAGTAATTCCTGAGGGTGGAAAGAATATGAGTGTGATCTCTCTCTTTGCCAGTAATCTCGGCTAGACTATGTTCCGTGATAATGTAAACCAGAAATAGCCACCAGATTACAGCATGATTTTGAAAGCGTAAACTCATACTGTACCACTAATGGGCTTCATTTCGCAAGCACTTCATTCATAGGGTTTGTGTTTGGTACTAGCTGCTAGCATGCAGGCTTTTGCACAGCTGTAAACAAATGCAGAAACGGGACGTCAACACTGCAATTCAACACCAGCGACCGCTGGAAAAATATGAGACCCTCTGACCCAACAAAAGACCGCAACAAACGCGTTTACAATGAGCAAAACAATAGAGATGAGCTAACACAATCAGCTACAAACACAGCCCTCTTCATAGGAGTTCATGCACACTGCCGCGTGACCACCAGAGTTTAGGACGAGTTTAAGGAGGTTTATAATGACTTTACTACCCAGGATTGTGAAATGGGTCGAGAGAAGCGCTTCCTCGATGTACTTTCACTATCAGAGCACAGCAAACATGAGCTCGAATAACGTTAAGCGGAGGCTGCGGGTTCTGGTGGACATGGACGGAGTGATCGCGGACTTCGAGGGAGGATTCTTAAAGAAATACAAGGAGAAGTTTCCCAATGAGCCCTTTATATCTTTAGAGGACAGAAGAGGATTCTGGGTGTCCACACAGTATGGAGACATGAGGAGTGACCTGTGTGTAAGTGTGTGTGTGGAAACTGATGAACCTTTGGACCAAGTTTGCATGTTTTGTATCATGTTAGGCTCATATAGTGAGAATACATGGAGGAAAAATTTTAGGAGGCTCAAACTGAGCAAAAACGTAGTGTAGATGCTGATGTGTGACCAAAAAGTTTGAAATTCTAAACGTTTGTAATGTAAATGGGGGCAGTCGTGGCCTAATGGATAGAGAGTTGGACTTGTAACCCGAAGGTCGTGGGTTTGAGTCTCAGGTCCGGCAGGGATTGTAGGTGGGGGGAGTGAATAACCAGCACTCTCTCCACCCTCAATACCACGACTGAGGTGAGACCCTTGAGCAAGAACCGAACCCCCAACTGCTCCCCGGGCGCCGCAGCATTGGCTGCCCACTGCTCCAGGTGTATGTTCACTACTGTGTGCATGCACTTGGATGGGTTAAATGCAGAGGACAAATTCCGAGTATGGGTCAGTGAGATCTTTCTAACAGTATAGCAGATACTGACATAAAATGATATAAATATCAGTTGTCACCCTGTATCTCCAATATTAGGTATTAGTAAGATTAGATTTGATCAGATTTGAGACGCACTGATTTTTCTAAAAAAAAAAAAAAAAAAATGATTGATGGAGAATCAAGTAAAGCTGAGCTGCTCCAGTAAGTGTTCATCTGGAAATATGACTACAGTTATTCTGACGTTTACTTGATTAAAATCAGTCAAGATTTGACAGCACAAAGACACGTGAAGCTCCAGCTGAAGGAGGACGTTTGTAAAATTACACTAAAAGAGCTTTGATGTGATAAAAAAAAAAATCTAAATTGTCAGTCAGTCCATTGAGTAGACTGTGCTTTTTCAACAAAGTTCTGGTCATGTTGATCGTATATCATGTATGATACAGTAGGCTTTAAAGGGTTAAGTCTAAACTGGTTTTGCTGGTATCCTAAACCCCACAGGCCATTCCTTTGGTTAATTTTAGAAGGGTTTGAGGTATTTTGTCAGCTGGTTAAACCAGGAGACTGACTTTCCAGCTAGATACATGATCAGCTGAAAACAGTTTAGCCAGACTGTGAGACCAGATTAAACCAGATAAAACCAGTGAACCATCCCAGACTGGATTAAGATTTTTTTTTTTTTCAGCAGGGGTAGTGAGCTGCCTATATGTTAAAATCATAATTATTAATTATAAAATTAAAATTATAATTAATATATTTCGAGCCCTATGAAATTCATTTTATTTTTTCCCAAATTCAGTTTTTTCTGTTTTAATTTTTCTGGATTCTGTTTTTTCCATTTGAATTTTTCTTGACTCTGTTTTAATGGTTCAGTTGTATTAATCAAAAAGCTTGTCTAATTAATTCAGATCATAAAACTTACACAATTTGACAGCAGTTTAATAAAAGATTAACAAAAATTACATTTTTAAGGCCTTAAATAATTAGTTTTATTTTTGACCAAATTCTGTGTTGTCCATTAATGTTCTGGATCCCATTTTAGTGGTTTCATTAATTCTGGTAAATATTCTTTAAAAATAATGTTTTAATAATAATTTTAGTAGTAGTTGTAGTATATCTTTACATTAATATATTTTTGTCACAGTTTCTTCCAGTTAAACTTTTATTTTGACGGGTTTCTGTGAAGACCTTTAAGTCCTGGGACCTATATATTAATATAATAAAATATACAATTCATATAATAAATTCAAATATTATATTATTAAAAATGATTGTTGTTATTGAATATAAAAATGTTTACAATCCCTATTAAACTGACAGCCTTTAATGATACATTTATTGCAATATTCAGTCGTTTTGAATTTAAGTACCATTGAAGAAAATGAAGTTTATACTCATAAAGTCAAGTAAGAATGACAGAAATTGTTGTGGCAATTTCAATGGATGGGAACAAAGATGTTGTTAAAACATTGTTGAACAATGTTTTTCCATGTTGAATGACGATAATCAAAGTTTGCATTGACTGCAGGGAAAGGCCATCAGCATTTGGGAGTCCAAAAACTTCTTCATTGACCTGGAGCCTCTTCCTGGAGGAGTGGAGGCGGTGAAGGAGATGTCCAAGATGGAGAAGTAAGTTCAACCAGACATTCGGATCCACAAAACACTTATTTTCACAAACCACAAAACAGTCAAAGAAAGTCTCAGATGACCTGCGTCACCCTGTTATAAACCACCCGTCTTGCATAACAGACAGACAAGCAAAGCTAGTAATCTGCACTGAGTAAATGTTTAGTTTGCATAGTACCAGTTGTAATATGACTCTTGCTTAGTTTCTCTTTTCTTCACCCAGTACAGATGTCTTCATTTGCACCAGTCCAATAAAACATTACAGCTACTGTCCGTATGAAAAGGTAAGATTCTCTTAAACTGAGGTTGAGCTTCATTTATAGATGGACTTTGGTCTGATTTATTTATTTATTGATTGGGTCCAAAGTCTGAGACCACTAGTCAGGGTCAGTGACATGATATTCATTTCTTTATTTTAGTGTGTCCTTGATAACAGTCAATTATATGTAATTGCAAAGCAATTAACACTAAACTGAGTCCAAACCTAAACCTACAGTAAGTACTTGTTGTTCATTCATATTACTCAGTACTTATGTAACAAGGACACAAAAAAAATATATATATATTTTTTTTTTTTTTTAATTGATTTGAATCCAAATTAAATACACTGACTTTAATAGAATGATGAATAGAATTAAAATTCATTTATATTTTTGGGAAACAAAGTCAAAAATGTAAGTGTGATACAACTGTCCTGACATCATAATAAAGTAAATAAATTATAATAAATAATTTAGTTTGACATATTCTGTTGTTTCTTTAGACTTTAGAGAAAAAATATTTTAACTGCTGCTCAACTTCGCTTGATCAGTGTATGTTAATTTGCTTAATTAGTGACCTAAAATGTGCACAATCTGAAATATTTTTAATTCATTTTACAAAATAACTTTTCTTGAATTTTTTTCAAAATCCTGTAACTATTTATTTCCCAGTTTAAATAAGTTAATGTTAATTAATTATTTTATGTATCTGCCTGTATGTTTTGTGAGTTGTTGTTGTTGTTGTTGTTATTATTATTATTATTGTTTCTGTTCAACTGTTGTTGTTGTTTTTTTTGTTTTTGTTTTTTGTTGCTGTTCAGCCTTCTGAGTGGAAAAACAATATTTAATTTAATTATCATTTATTTTCTTTATTTTTTATATAAGTTTTATATATATATATAATTTGTTTATATTTGTTCTATTTTTTTATATAATTTTATTTTTTTTTTTGAATCCCTTATTTATTGATGATTTATTTAATGGTAATTTAAAAATATTTAAACCTATACTCAATATGAAAAGATGTTTTTAATAAGTACCCAATATACTATTATGAATATCTAAAAATAAATCTAAATTATACACACACACGACCAGATTGAAGCAGATTTCAGTGCGTTTCCGCCTGTTTCCCTGGCTTCCTCTCATGAAGTGTGTTTGTCCCCAGTACGCCTGGGTAGAGAAACATCTGGGCTCTGAGTTCCTGGAGCAGATCATCTTGACCAGAGACAAGACCATAGTGACCGGAGACGTGCTCATCGATGACAAACCTGATATCCTGGGTGAGTAAGAGCCTGCTTTACTGCTCCAGACCCACATCGCACATCATAAGCTCTGGAGGAACGACGTCTTTGTGTTTCCTCTGCAGGTGTGGAGCCCAATCCGTCCTGGGAGCATGTCCTCTTCACCGCCTACCATAACAAGCACCTGCCACCAAACCCGTCCCAGAGACGCCTTCTGTCCTGGGCCGACGACTGGAGGGGAATGCTGGAGAGCAAGCGCCAGTAAAACATCACGATTTGTGCTTGGATGGGTAAATGGATCCTGTATCAGCCCTCATATTCAGTATTATCCTGTAAATCGATTATGCAGGTCACAGGGGTGCAAAAACGGGAGTGTTTTTATATATTCAACTGCAAAACCGATTCAGTCTTTCATGCAAGATTTTTAGCATCATTTTATTGTTTATTACGCTTCAACTGAGGGCTTGAAATCCATCGTTTACATCGAGCATAAGCTGCCTTCCACCTCAGGCTCTAATGGGATCTTTGTAGAAACGAAGAGAGGATGTTTAAATGCTGTTTGCACACATATGAACATGCAAACATAAGCATGCAGTTGTCAAAATCACTAAGATTTTCCACTGGTTTTCTCATTCTAACGGGAGTATGTCGACATATTTAATTTATTATGATAGTTTTAATTCAGGGAGAACACAATACTTGACAGAACAAGACGTGTTTGTTTGTGGATTGTTTCATGTCATAAGAGTCACTAAACTAAGCCAGAGCTCTGCATGTTGAGCTCATGTACTGTGACGGTGTGTTTTTGGACACTAGAGGATGCTGTGAGCACGTTATTAGTTGCTTTTTAATCAGAGCGTCATTTCGGTTCATACTTTATTATTAGTTTGGAATGAATCTTTTAATAAACTTTTTTAATGCCTTGAGGACAGGTGTTTTGGTTTATGGCTTTGGCAAGGGCATTATCTTTTGTCATGCCTAATTAATAAACAAACATAAAATACTGTTGTTAATATGTATTTTTAAAATATAATAGTACTTTTATTCATCAAGGATGCATTAAATTGATCAAAAGTGACAGTAAAGACATTTAGAATGTTACAAATGATTTCAATTTCAAATGAATGCTGTTCTTTTGAACTTTGTTCATCAAAGAATCCTGAATAATTAAATGTATCACAGTTTCCACACAAATTTTCAGCAGCACGACTGTTTTCAACATTGACAATAATCAGAAATGTTTCTTGAGCAGCAAATCAGCATATTAGAATGATTTCTGAAGGATCATGTGACACTGAAGACTGGAGTAATGATGCTGAAAATACAGCTTTGATCACAGGAATAAATTACATTTTAAAATAGATTCACATAGAAAACAAGTTATTTTAAACTGAAATAATATTTCACAAATTGTAATGTATTTTTGATCAAATAAATGTGGCTTTAGCGAGCAGAAGAGACTTAAAAACATGAAGAAATTCAGAAATCATTCTAATATGCTGACTTGCTGCTCAAGAAACATTTCTCATTATTATCAAAGTTGAAAACAGTTGTTCTGCCAAATATTTGTGTGGAAACTGTGGTGCATCTTATTTTTCAGGAATCTTCGATAAATAGAAAGTTCAAAAGAACAACATTTATTTGAAACAGGAATCTTGTATTAACATTATAAATGTCTTTACTTATGATCAATTTAATGCATCCTTTCTGAATAAAAGTATCAATTTCTTTAAAATTAATAAATAAAAATTAAAAAATAAAAATCTTCCTGACCCCAAGGTTTTTAATGACTGCATAGTTGAAATATTTACAGATGTGCAAAATTCATTACTGTGGACCTAAATGCATTTATCTCATGCATGTAGTTTGAAACGCTCACAGGGACTTTGAATGATTTTAAAACAGGGTTTATCATCCTTTTTATAAGAACAAACAAACAAACAAACAAACAAACTGTAATCTTACAGATGACATTTGAAAGTACTACAAGAAAAGCTGATGAAAGGCTGTTTAAATTTATTGCTCTTGATCATCACAGACATCACGTCTCTCAAGCGCAGCTGAACACTAGAGCTCAATCGCTGAGATAATGGCCTGATTCATTCATTTCATCATGAAAGTCAACAGGAGATCATGAGATTGACAAGTTCAAGGTAACAGACTTGTGAAAAAGGTTAGGAGAGAAACACTTTGCGGTTGGTTATTGTCATTTTATAAGCTAATCTTATCAAAGTTATGTGACATGGACATCAGAAATTGCAGCGCAGTGTAACTCATCTGACAAGGTTGTGCGGTCAAACCTTAAATAAATGTGAAGAACATCTCTTAAACTGAAATAAAAAAGTTCTTGCATCTAAAATATGCATGCATAAACAAACAGATAATCTCTAGTACTTTATTTTGTCCAAACATGTCTTACAAGCTGTAAATGATGGTTTAAGCAGTTTAAAAGGTGTTGCATTAAGAGTTCAATTTAAAGAAATATTTCACCCAAAAACAAACATTTACTAAAATGTGCTCACCCTCACGTCATCGAAGATTAGGATGAGTTTGTTTCTTCATCAGATTTGGAGAAATGTAGCATTGCATCACTTGCTCACCAATAAAACCTCTGCAGTGAATGGGTGCCGTCAGAATGAGAGTCCAAACAGCTGATAAAAACATCACAATAATCCACAAGTATTCCTCACCACTCCAGTCCATCAGTTAATGTCTCGAGATGCCAAAAGCTGAAACAAATCTATCAAGACATTTTTAACTGAAATATGAGTCCATAATCCATAAAAACGCTTCCTCCAATGAAAAAGGTAAGTTCCTGTTGTTTAGCCACATGTTTGTTTCAAGCTGTTTTGGACTGTAAACGGTGCTTGATCTGTGCAGATTTCTCTCCTGATTCAGACCAGACCGCTTTTACACTGGAGGAAGAGTCATTATGGATTATGGACTTGTATTTTAGTTAAAAACATCTTGATGGATTTATTTCAACTTTCGTCTTCTCAAGATGTTAACTGATGGACTGGAGTGGTGTGGATTACTTGTGGATTATTGTGATGTTTTTATCAGCTGTTTGGACTCTCATTCTGACGGCACCCATTCACTGCAGAGGATCCATTGGTGAGACAGTGATGCAGCGCTGCATTTCTCCAAATATAATGAAGAAACAAACTCATCTACATTTTTGATGGCCTGAGCACATTTTCATAAAATGAACATTTTGGAGTGAGCTATTGTTTTAAAGGAGATCACAGGATCTTAATACGTGTCCAGGAGTTGCTCATCTCTTCCTAAAGCCTGAAATACTAAACAGGAGACATTACTTCAGATCTTGAGTAATGATTGTAGTACACTGGTGCTGTATTTCTCGTACTCAGCAGAACATCAGACACACTAACACTTTTCTATGCTTGCTTTTGTCTTTTATATTACATATCTAAAGATTTTTTTTTTTTTTTTTTACAATATTTGTTGTGCTTTGTGCCATGTCATTTGAAGTAGATATTAATGCATTTGTACATGTTCGTTTAGAAGTGAAGTTAACATGTTAAGATTAATTATGTGCCAGTGGTGCTAGTGTCTCTTCGCTGCAGTGAATATTCTGGACATGGTCTTTGACATGAAAGCACAAATGTGCTGAGAATAAATAGCCATGAACACAAAAGCCATGCTAAAACATTGTGTTTTACTATTGTCAACAGTATTTCTTTAGTTTTTCAGTTCACAGTTCATCTGTTTAACAGGAGAGACATTTAGTGACTTATGTTTGCATGAATCATTTTTTCTTTATTAAAATAAAATTGTAACTTTGTGATGAGTTTTAACGGTTATCAATAGAATTTTAAAGACTCTCATCCTGCAAGAGTGATGAAGTGGTTTATTATAGAATTGTTAAAGGGCAAAAGTTCAAACCTGTTTGAAATTTTAAAAACTGATTGAAATTGATTGAAGCATGCATAATTAAGAAGATTATGTAAAAAGTTCCAGCACTTTTCACATTGGACCATTTTAACAAATTACACAATGTTGAAAAAAATCTATTTTGGGGGGAAAAAATATTTATGAAAAATAAATACTAATACCTAAACTACTTTGTACTTTTCAGCTAATTGACTGATTTTAGTCTCCTTTCAGGCATGTTGATTGACAGATGTGCTCAGTTGTGTCATAAATGTGAAAAGTAAATGTATTGTTACTCATCTTGTTAATGACTGTTGTATGATCCTGGTGCTCTACGGTCATATGGATGTCATGGTTTGATGTGTTTGTTAAGGTTTGGAGGATTGTGTATACATATAATCACAGCCGGTTTAATAAACAATGACATCTCAAACCAAGGGCTTGAGTTTTCATTGGAAACATCTATCATCAAAACACTATTGGTTTAGAGCAGGGGTCAGTGATGATGTTATATTGGCATCACTGACACACTGTTATGTATATGTATGTATGTATGTATGTATATATATATTCAATTAAAGTTCATTTTATTTCAAGTAAGGAAGTGTTTTAGTTTTATTTGTAGTTAACTATAACACTAGCAGGTCTGCTGTGGTAATGCAAATTATTGTTTAAACTAAATATTGCACAAAAATGAACAAGAACCAAAGCTGAAGTTAGGAATCTGAAGCTAAATGTTTCATTGTCCTTTCCAGACTCTGTGCATAAAAAAAAAAAAAAAAAATGGCTTTGCAAAATGTAAGCATCATGAAGCATGTAAATACATTGATAAGATGCATGTCAATTTAGTCTCAAAACGTTTCGCTCAGTTTTGGGTTACAGAGTAACATTTCCAGCAGTCGACACGAGGTGGCGCTGCGTCCTGCGGCAGATTCGACACGCGCTTCTGAAGTGAGGCTTGTCAAACACTGAGGTGTGTGAGGAGATCAATGGACAACAGTAGAGTAGAGCTCAACAGCAACTCTATAGTGAAACTGATTATATATAAACCTTTCAAGACAGACCTACTGTGAGCTCTGAGATTAAGTGGTAATATATATATATATATATATGTGTGTGTGTGTGTGTGTGTGTGTGTGTGTGTATTTGTTCCATGTTTTGCTTCAAATCAAAGTTAGTTGTGATTTCTCTCAGAGCTGGTTCATGACTCTGTATGGAAGAAATATTGGAAATCCCTATGGAGAAATGAATTGGGAAAAATACAGATATAGAACACTAGAAGCAGCAGCCTGGCGTCAGAATAGTCACATTATATGTAGATAACACTGAGCTCCCTGTATCCCCAGCTCTCTTACACATGTTATATAAGGCAGCTGTACATTCAAGCCATCGCTCCTCACTGTCATACTGTCCTTATGAACGGCCACTGTCCTCTTTTGATTATGGCATTATTATATGGAGACTAAAATATTTTCCTTGCATTTTTATACTTTTTTTAAAAAAATTTGTTTTATAATTGCATTAACTTTGATAATGAGGTTAATGACTGTTTCAGGGTTAACTAAAACTAAAACCATAAAAAATGTTATTTGAAATAAAATACACTTTAACTGAAATAAAATAAAATACTAAAACAATAAACTTATTCTTCCTTTAGTTTACCTTGATATACTAAATACCAAAATGAAAAAAAAAAAATCTAAACCTGAAAAACTAGCATTAAAAAAAAATACAAAAATGCATCAAAAGTACTACTACTGTAACTAATATTAAATGAAAACAGAAAATATAAAAATAAAAAATAAATGTATTAATAAATCTATAATAGTACCTCAATGATACTAAAATAACACTGGTCTGTCTGCTTAAAGTGACACTTAAATCATTAAATAACATTTTTAATCTACTAACTATGGAATGTTGTTTCTGCTAAAGGATAAAAAAGGTAACTGTGACATTTTATCTCATAATTCAGACTTTTTTCTCGCAATTGTGAGTATATATTGCACAATTCTGAGTTTAAATCTCACAATTCAGAAAGGAAAAAAAGTCAGAATTGTGTTATTTAAATGCAGAATTGTGAGAGAAAAACTCAGTTGTGAGAGAAAAAGTTGCATTTACCGTTTTAATTTCTTTAGGCTGTGGCAGAACCAAGCTTACATAACTAAGAGTCCTAATATTTTATATTTTACGTCATCATTTTGGTTTTTAAAAAATAAATCTTCCCAAATACCGCTGGGATCTGTTAGGGGTGAATGATCCCAGTTGCATGAGAGCGATGGAGGAAGTGAGGTCATGACCTTTGACCTTGTGCACGCAGACCGTCAGTGGAGTTTCCCAGCTTGCTTTCGCTCTCTTTCTAAATCGGGACAATTTTGAAAAACGCATTTACGTTACAATGACTGTCACCATGGAGAATAAGAGCAGAACGACTGTCTCTCTTTCTGGTCCTGAAAGGCTCTTTCAAAACGGCCTCGTGCTACAAACTCATTTCTGAAGCACACGGAAGAAGAAAGAGAAAGATAAGCTGACAGACTTTAACAAGTGCAGTATTCTGGAAGATTTGGAAAAGTTTCTCAGCTCAAATTTGAGTCTCAAGATTCTTCACAGACACTTTCTTTCTTCCTTAGAAACAGCTTCACATTTGTATATGTCTGGACTATTAATATAATGCTACACTTGCAAGTAGAGTTTTTCTTGGAATGGATAGAGAAAGTGCGTGCATCTAAACCAACAACACTGAATTCCACTGAATACATGTAAGATTTTGAAAAACATCAACATGAAATGTCATTTGCAACCCATTTTCATCTGAAATTGGACATGTTATCCAGACAAACAGGGTGCAAAATTTTAGAGGTCAAGCATGTTAATATATCATGGAAATAATAATAATAATAAAAAAAATTATAGAGAGAGAGAGAGAGAGAGAGTTATTAGTTATTTTAATATTATTTACTAAGAAAATAGTTTTAACAGGGTTTAGGATTTCAGGGTTAGTATTTGTTGTATTTATTTTGGCTTATTTGCACAGGCATTTTTAGACTTCTCCAGAGTTGTGGCACAAATACCTTCACCTCAGTTGTGGAGCAACTAAAGACAGAAACACTGCTGTAGTTTGCCAGAGAAAGAGAGATAGAGAGAAAAAGAGGATTGCGGAGGCCTAATGCGTCATAGTTCTGTGAATCCCTGCGGGGTTATAAATTGTAGGAATCTGCGTAGGACTCTTCTGGCAAACACTAAACTGGACCATCCTGCTGGATGGAGCTGCTTTATGCTTTTCTGTTTCACTGAGAAAAAAATATTATATGTTTTTTCTCTATATACTACTGTCCAGAAGTCTGGAATAATTACGATCTGTCAGTGTTCTTGAAAGAAGTCTCTTCTGCTCACCAAGGCTGAATTTATTTGGAAAAAAATGTGAAATATTATTACAATTTAAAATAACTCTTTTCTGTGTGAATATGTTAAAATATAATTTATTGCTGTAATAAAATCTAATTTTTCAGCATCATTACTCCAGTTTTCAGTGTCACATGATCCTTCAGAAATTCTAATATGCTGATTTGCTGCTCAAGAAACATTTGATCTGATCTGATTATTATCAATGTTGAAAACAATTGTGCTGTGAAATAAAATAAAATATAATAATATATATTTTTTTACTCAGCAAGGATGCTTTAAATTAACCAAAAGTGACATGTAAAATGTAAAACAAAAATTCTATTTCAAATATATGCAGTTCTTTTGATCTTTCTATTCATCTGTGAATCCTGAAAAAAAAAAAAGTATCACAGTTTCCACCAAAATATTGGGCAGCACAACTGTTTTCAACATTGATAATAATCAGAAATGTTTCTTGAGCAGCAAATCAGCATATTAGAATGATTTCTGAAGGATCATGTGACTCTAAAGACTGGAGTAATGATGCTGAAAATTCACAGCAATAAATTCTATTTTAACATATAATCACACAGAAAACAGCTATTTGCGATCATAATAAAATTTCACAAGTTTTACTCTATTTTTCTGTATTTTTAATCAAATATATGCAGCTTTGGTGAGCAGAAGAGACTTCTTGAGATTGTTGTGCAGGAGCAAAACTCTTGCTGTGGAGTTTGCAGAAATAACAGTTCGTTGCCCAAAGCCAAACTCCACCTAGTCCGGCCCTGATTCCATGGATTTTTCAGAACCTAATAAATAAACTTTCATTTGACTTGGCATGAACAGAGAAAAGTCTGATCTATTACGATACCAGGAAAAATCCGTTGTTTACTAGAAGAAAAGCCTGGAAGGAACAAAAGAAAGAGTAAACATCAGCTTGCTACTTTCCAAGCATTTCTTTTTCCCTCTTTCTGTTGATGTTCTCTGTCTGTTTGTCTGCTTTACGACGGAATGGGAATCAGCCGGCCAATCAGAGCGCTGCACTGGATCACATGACACACCTGTGCACACAGCACTCTGTTTCCAGAATGGAGCTTCTTTAGGATGCTGATAAGAGGGTCACTATAATCGTTTACTGAAAACCACACTAACTACTGATTCATATCCTCTGAAAGCGAGACAAACACACCGATGTTAGCTAAGCAGCCTAACGGATCCTGTGTGGTTTGTTTGGGAACTGTCAGGGTCAATATACTGACCCTCAAACTTCCACATAAATCTGATTAGGTCCCATATGTTGTTTTTTTTCCTGAGAAGCACATTGACTCAGTCTGTGTACATAATACTGCATGTAACTCAGCAGGTTTCGAGAGCACCTTCCAGGAAGTGGCATACCTGTGCGCAAATACTACAGAAATGCAAGCAAAATAAATCATAAAATGCACAATAAATCATGGTGTTAGACACACACTTAGCCTGGATGAGAGGAAACACGACTGACCAGACCTACGGTAAATACAAAATAAGAGGACAGAATCGATCCTCATTAGCTCTGCCGGAAAATAAGTCTCGATTGCATCACCACAACTTGTGTATTTCCATTTTAATTTTAAAACTGCAGCAGATTTTAATAATATTTCCCATTTTTATTTCATTTATTTTAGTTGTATTTTTAACAGCATTTCATTTGAGTTAAATATTTAGTATAAATGTTATATCCCTATTAAAATACATTTATTTCATACTAAGTATACTTCAAATCCATTAACATATTTATTGACATATAACGTAAGACTTACTGGTATAAAATTATAATGAAACTTTATTTGGAGTATTTCTTCATTGCACAATGCACATTTCTTAATATTATGCTTAAAATGTATTTTAATATCACTGTTAATAAGGATTGTAAGATATCTGTATAATAAGAGTCTTTAAATGCAAGATATTTCAAGTGTACCTGAAGTATACTTGCAATAGTTCCACTTTAGCACACTCAAATATACTTAAATGTGTCTTTAGCTGGACTTCAGCACGACTTCTGCACAATCAAAATTAGTTACTCAACTTAGCAGATGTTTAGTATACTAAAAGTACAATTGCAGGGTAGGCACATAAATATGTAAATGTATTTGTAGTAGTGGTGTCAAAATTAGCGCGTTAACGCATGCAATAAATTTTTTCTGATTAACGCGTTAAAAATATTTAACGCAATTAACGCAGGGGCGGGGCTAGGGTTGGCCACCCCATTCGCAACTTTCTTTCAACTTTCAACTCTCTCTTTTTTCTTGAAAAGGATTGCGTTTATTTAGATGCAGAACGTCTTTATGAGCACATCAAACGGGAGACGTTTCAGACGCGCTCTAACTTCGCCTCCGCGCCAGGCGCGAGTCAAACGAGCGCGGAAAAGATACTGTGCTCGTAGCGCGCGCTCTTCAAATACACGCACAAAGGTGCCGGTGCGCGCTGTAGCCTGTATCATTTCATATCAAACAGCGAAAGAAACTACGTGCATGCAATGTCCTAGTTATGCCGTCAGTTAAGGCATGAAGTTACCAAAGGCGCATTAAATGCCTTAAAACTGCGTACGCATGCAATATGTTATATATATGCGTCACATTTAAGAACATGTCTGAAAATGGTTTTAAAAACTGTCCTGAGGCACCCCAGCACTGTCTCCCTCATCTAAAACACCCGATTCAACTCGTCCGCTCATTAGCAGAGACTTTAAGACCTGAAGTGGGAAAAGGTAAAGAGAGTTGCATGTCAGATCCGCGTCACGTTCAGCAGTAGTTTTAAAGCAATAGCAGGCAAATAAGTTAATAACTAGCTGCTGTGATATCTATTAACCCAAGAACAAAAGAAAAAAGAGGAAATCAATAACTTTTATAGCTTTAAGGGGTTCATCTATATTTAATTTAGAATTTAGAGTTTGGTAACTATATTCATTTTCTGTATATTTCTGCTGAAGGGCACAAGTAGCTAAATATGTCATTTATTAGGTTCATGTGAAGATTGTTTCAAATTCACTTAAATTAGAAGTTAAGTCTAATAAATGTTAAAATTTATAGATCTAAATTATACTGTAATGTGACTGGCTACAGTCAATGGTTAAATATTCAGGAGAAAAAACTATTTTATAGAGACATCAGTATTATTGATATCAGTGATGCTGGTCTTCAATCATAAAAAAGATGCCATTAAAGAACTATTAAAAATATACTGTCTTTATGTTGTTTGTACATTGTACATTTGAAGATTGAATGCAAAATTATTGCAAAATAAAAGTATATTTAAAAACTTTAATGTTAGGTGGAATTAATCGCGATTAATTTTAGAAAAATGTGCGATTAATTAGTTATTTTTTTTAATCGATTGACAGCACTAATTTGTAGTATACTTAGGACGAAATAAATGTATTTCAAATAAATTTTAGTATTTTTTTTTCCACTAGGGATGCTGTTTATTTAAAAGCCAGAAGATTTTTCTGTTTCCTATTGTTGTGTGTAATTAATTCACTTTTTTTTTTTTCAGATTGTTGAAATCATTCCCATAATAAATTATGTGGATTAACAATCTTCCTTACTGTAAAGTCAATATTGTGTGGCACATTTGGAGCTATTCTTGGAAACCATTTTTTTTATGTCAGATGATTTATAGAGAAAAGCATCATGATAAGATAGATACAGGGGAATGAGGAAACGAGACAAAAAGAGAAACACTGTAGATATATTTTGGGTTTATGCATACACTTTGGCTTTGAATTTACATACTTTGATAGACAGGTTAAGGTTTTGGTAGATATGAATTGTATTTTCAACTGTAATCCTGCACATATATAATGACATTTTGAAGTGTTTTGGTGAGTTCCTTTCTTCTGGGAGAATTTTTATGACCATTTGCCCACTGAAAATTAAAAAGCAATATTATAAGCAGAATAATATGAGCTGTAATTCAGAGTTATCAAGCTTGGAAGTTTAATACTAAAGGTCACCTGTTTGTCAAATGCCTGTAAGTGATGTTTGTCTTAGCAAGCATCATTAATCATGATTTATACTGTTTGCAAATTTCAAAAGCACCCTTAAATCCCTTCCCTGAAATTGTGACAGCTTATAAAATGGTTTATAACACCGCTGTTTATTGCACACAAAGCAATGAGAAAAACTCTTCAGTTCACACAACAAGTCAAACCTGCATTGAGTTCTCAGTATAACATCTGAACATGTTAATCAGTAACAATGAAAAATGTGTACAGTATGGGAAAAAGCTACAGTGTCGTGTAAAATGTTAGTCGTGACACTTTTATGTGATATTTCAGTGCAAAAACGTGCGTCATATTTTCACTAAGCAACCAAAATCTGGTTTAAACAGGTGCTAAATGTGTTGAAATATATCTGTTGTCATTCTTTGGTAACATTAAAATAAAGTCCCATTAGTTAATGTTAGTCAATGCATTAACTAATATTACATTTTGGAGAAATGTAGCATTGCATCACTTGCTCACCAATGGATCCTCTACAGTGAATGGGTGCCGTCAGAATGAGAGTCCAAACAGCGGATAAAAACATCACAATAATCCACAAGTAATCCACACCACTCCAGTCCATCAATTAATGTCTTGAGAAGACAAAAGCTGTGTGTTTATAAGATGCAAATCCATCACTAAGCTGTTTTTTTAACTTTAAACCATTGCTTCCGGCTAAAATACGAGTCTATAATCCATATTAAAGTAAATTTCCTCCAGTGAAAAAGTCCATCTCCTGTTGTCTCTCACATCAGAATAGTTTAGAGCTGTTTTGGACTGTTTTGGCTTGTAAACGCTGCTTGATCTGTGCAGATTTCTCTACTGATTCAGACCAGACCACTTTCTTACTGGAAGAAGTGTTACTATGGATTACAGACTCGTATTTTAGTTAAAAACATCTTAATGATGGATTTGTTTCAGCTTTTGTCTTCTCCAGATGTTAACTGATGGACTGGAGTGGTGTGGGTTACTTGTGGATTATTGTGATGTTTTTATCAGCTGTTTGGACTCATTCTGACGGCACCCATTCACTGCAGAGGATCCATTGCTGAGCAAGTGATGCAATGACACATTTCTCCAAATCTGATGAACAAACAAACTCATCTACATCTTGGATGAGTACATTTTCAGCAATTTTTTTTTTTTTCCGTGTACTGTTCCTTTAACTAACAGGACCTTTTTGGTGAACCTGCACTAAAACAATAAGTGTTGTTATCATCAAGTGCAGCTGGTTCCTAGTGAATCCCCCCCTCATGTGTTTACAGGCTCTGTTGTCACGATTTTCAGATTTGTCTCACGCTGAAGGATGTCACAAACATGGAGTGATACTTATGAAAGATGGAGTGCACTTCTAATGCTGTAATTTGGTCATTGAGAGGTAATCAGGACATCATGCATAAACTGTAAACTAATAAACTTTGATAAAAGGAGCAGTTGCTTTGTATAATGAGCTGTCGGTGTTTCTGATTGGCTGAGAAGCACAGCTCCTGAAACCAGGCAGCTGTTGGAGAAGCAGAAGATTATGAATATGAAAGTGTGTAAGTACATATGCGTCTGTTGTTGAGAGTCTGCAGCACACGCACATGTTCAGAAGGGGGTTTTCATCACTATTGTTGTGTGTCGTCCTCAATGGTAGTATAATAATTTCCAGTGGCATGTTTCTCTTCTGTGCAGCGCGTGACAGCATCACTGTAATTCATAACCGCTGGTGTTATTTGATGCTCTCGAGCAATAGGACTTGACCTGGTAGTTAAAGCACACTCATGTAACGTGGAAAATTTTCACTCCAGCTTTCCCTGACTAGAGCATGCATTTTCACCTTTTCTGTAAAAACAGGCCACAGTCCTCATGCACATGCATTCATGAGGCGCTGCCAGCAGCGTGTGCATTCAGAAGTGTAGCTGTTTTCAAAGAAATAAAAAAAATGTCTTTGCTTTTGTCATAAATTAAATGATTGGGTCTCACCCGATTGTACCAGTCACATGTTAAATGAGCACATCAATTATGTCTTGCATAATGCATTATTTTGAAGTGTTAAGAAGTGTAAGTTTCTATGTGGTATTTTTGTAACACTGATATTTTACAATATATATATAAAATAGAATAATATAAAAATATAGTTATTATATTAAATATGTGACCCTGGACCACAAAACCAATAAGTAGCACAGGTATATTTGTAGCAATAGCCAAAAATACATTGTATGGGTCAAAATTTTGATTTTTCTTTTATGCCAAAAATCATTAGGATATTAAGTAAAGATCATGTTCCATGAAGACATTTTGTAAATTTCCTACCGTAAATATATCAAAACTTAATTTTTGATTAGTAATATGCATTGCTAAGAACTTCATTTAAACAACTTAAAGGTGATTTTCTCAATATTTAGATTTTTTTGCACCCTCAGATTCCAGATTTTTAAATAGTTGTATCTCAGCCAAATATTGTCCTAGCTTATTTATTTAGCTTTCAGATGATGTATCTCAATTTCAGTTTAAAAAACTGACCCTTATGACTGGTTTTGTGATCCAGGGTCACATCTATGTAAATAACTACAAATTATAATTATATAGTATTTATAATAGTTGTCTCTATTTCTTCTTCTTATAATCATTATTATGTTTTTTTTTTTTTATGTTTTCACTTAGTAGCAACAGCTATAGGCTACCTGGATATACTTCAAAAGCATTACATATTTTCTATAACATGTATATAATAATACATAATGTATGTAAGAAATAAAGTGATTTAAAGCAGTGTAAGGCTGCAACAAAACGTGAAGAAATGTAGGGGTCTGAATACTTTTGCAAAACACTGCATATAGACTTAAGTGTAGATGGCTGCTTCGTCATAGATTCAGCCATGCACTAACATACGCAAAAAGTAAAAATAACAAATCATGATGGGCTGCAATTACAATTTGGATAAAGAGAAGACAAAAAAGAAAAGGATACTTTGTGTTCAGTCCACAGTCAGAAGTGGTCATCATCATGTGTTTGTACAGTTCAAGCCCTTGTTTGAGATCATTCGTAAGAATGCACACACACACACACACACACACTAATGCAAACAGGACAGCTGTAATTGAGTTGAAGAGGATGATCTGGCCTTGAGTCATGTTTGTGATTAAAATAACACCAGCCTTAATGCAATAAAACAAGCACACACCTGGAGTCACACAGACACATCCTTACTCAACATAAACACCCTTACTCAAGATCCACAAAACACCCTGAATGAGACGAACATGATGCAACCAGTGCAAACTGATCACTGTCGTCAATGGAGATTTCAGTCTAAACAAATAACAGATCAGATTAATAATACTGTTCTACTGACCCATGAAACACAGACCCAGAAAAACCAATGAATGAGTCTGTCGAGTGTTCACACATTATTCTGAACAACTTTCCATTCAGCACCAATGTTTGTTTACTTCATAAAAATTTGATCAAGGAAACAGCACGAAGTGCATGCTCTATTAAAGTTTTTGTGATAATAATAATAGTGTCTGTCAGCAGAAATCAGGCAGTGGAACTTTCCAGAGGCGGAAACAGTATCAATTATGCAGAGGGGAAACTACTGAAGAAATAAAATCAATACATTTATGTTGTCAGCTGTGAATGTCTGGCATAAACAACAAACCGGTGAGCTGCTGCTGCGTGTCTGTGTGAGTGTGTGTGTGTGGCAGTGTGTGTGTGTGTGTGTGTATGTGTGTGTGTGTGTGTGTGTGTGTGTACCTGTTTTTATATCCTGGTGGGGACTTAAACCTGAATACACACAGACTCATGGGGACTTGTGTCATGGGTAAACAAGCTTATAAATCACACAGAATGAAGTTTTTTGAAAATGAAAAAATACAGAAAGTTTCCTGTAAGGGGTAGGTTTAGGTGTACGGCAATAGAATATACGTCTGTACAGCAGAAAAACCATTACGCCTATGAGAGTCCCCACAAGGATAGCAAACCAGACGTGTGTGTGTGTGTGTGTGTGTGTGTGCGTGTGTGTGTGTGTGTGTGTGTGAGTGTGAGTGTGAGCGAGTGTGTGTGTGTGTGTGTGTGTGTGTGTGTGTGTGTGAGTGTGAGTGTGAGTGTGAGTGTGAGCGTGTGTGTGTGTGTGTGTGTGTGTGTGTGTGAGAGAGTGTGTGCTTGAGTCTTAAATTAGAGCAGCTCCACCATCACCAAACAATGAAGAGCACATTTATCTCAGCGATTAAAATGACAAAACGACGTCTATAATGTAGAGTCAGATGCTCATTATCACTGAATAAACGCTGTTGATCAGCTCTTATATCGCTCTGATAATGACTGGCTGACTGTGTATTATCCCGTTCATTACACAGCTATTTAACAATGAATAAATAAACGAGAGACATGACATATTACTTTCAGTGTATATTATTTTATTGTATGAGAACAAACTAAAACAGACATGGAAACCCAATGTCAGCCAAATGCAATCAGAATAAATTATTCCAGAGAGCTGGTAATAATTATTAATTATAATAATAATAAATTATTATTATTATTATTATTTATTAATTAAATGAATAATAGCAATAACAAAAAACACCACCAACAATAATAATACATTACATTGTTACAACAGTCATTACAATATGTTCAAAGAGCTGGTAATAATAATATAATTAATTATTTGTAAACAAATATTATTATTAAATAATATTATTAGTATATTAATACCATTATTATGATTTATTATACCATTTATTTCTTAACAAACTTATTGGCTAATTGAATTATTAATTAATAAAATTAAAATTAATAACAAAACCCACCACCAACAATAATGTATACAATATATGTACAAAGAGTACAAAGAGAAGAGAAGAGAAGAGAAGAGAAGAGAAGAGATAATATTGTCTAGAGATATCCAGTGTCTAAAACCAGAAGCAATGCATGTGTGTTGCATGTGTTTCTGGTGTGAGTCCAGATCTAACGCATGTGACTTGAGCAGACAGCAGATTTCTCAGCGTGACGTCCCAGCAGAGGCGTCACACGCATGTGCAATTTCACATGTGAATTTGACATGTTTATATTGATCCATCAAATGACTGTGAGTATTGTTCTGCCATATGTCTCTGTAACTCCCAAAGGCATGGAAGAAACGTAACTCCCCACGAGCTGAGCCGTAGATGAGGGAGGAAAGCCCTGCGTGACTCAGTCTCTGCCGTCCCACACTCTGTGCTTAATACAGCTCATGAGTTCATAATATACACACTTATGATGGAGTCCAAACATCACTGAGATCAAAGGCGCTCATCACTGACGGTAATCTGACGAAATCCTCCTGTCACACACTCATCCTGCTGCCAAACATATTCATAAATCAGTTTAACGGCTCTAGAAGCAATCCTGAGGCTGATTCACATAACCCAGCAGTTGTTTTTCTTATTTATTTGATTCAAAGTAAGCTAAAGCTTCAGTTTTAGATGCTGTGACGTGAAGATGAATACAGACAGTGAGGGGCTGTATTATGCACATAATGTAGATCAATGAACAGCTAAACTCATGTTCACATATTCAAAAAAAATGGGGAAAAATATGATGAAATGACGCTGAAACCCTGCATCAGGTTTCTAACAGTCAGACTTCATAAATCCAACATTTACTGGCAGTTATGTGTGTGATTACACAGAGAACAGTCACTTTTCCAACATCAGCTTACATTTGAAATGTCCAAATCATTTCAGCTGTGCACGGCAGTGATATTTCTGAGATATTAATATAGTTTTTATTAATATTTTGAATTAGATTTTTTTAAAATATATTTTCATGTTTTTATAATCTGTTTTATATTTTTCTGTTGTTAGTTTAAATTTATTAAGATTTTAGTAATTTTGTTTTGTGTTTTTGTCATTTTTATTATTCCTTTTTTTATTTCTAAATATTTTTGTTAATTTTTATTTCAGTTTTCATCTTAATTATTTTAGTACTTCAAACTTAAATAAACATTACAAATGTTGCCTTAGCATCTAGCTAAAATAAAATAAGTTCATATTTTATTTTATTTCAGTTAAGGTCTATTTTATTTCAAGTGACAATTTTTTTAATGGTTTTAGTTTCAGTTAAGTATATAATACCCCTGATGCGCAGTGTAAATGATATCACCCATAACTAGACTTTTAGTTTCTTTTTTCATTTCTGAACACAATCTGTGAAAAACTTACAATATCTATAGTAATAACTGCATTAGCAGCCACCAATTGTGTGATTTTCTATATGCTTGAGATTTCTCATGCACACAGTTTGATAGTCAGATTTAGTTTTAGTGCAGCAATGGGTCATGATTTTTGTGATTTTGTTGTTTAAATGCATTTTATAGATCTTGTTGTCAACAGGTCATTCATGCATGTTATTTATTTATTTATTTATTCATAATGTTCAATCAAAAAAGCAGGCATCTCTCTGATAATGTTTGCAGGACTTATCCAGTCATTTTGTCTGATTAAGCACCGCCTCCACTTTTAAGAGCCACGCCTACATCTCAACATCCAATCAACAAGTGATGCACAGAACCAAGTCCCACCCCACCCTTTTTTAAAAAAAATAATTCATTACACTTAGATGTAGGTCACAATTGCGATGAAAAGATCTGTCACTTTTTTCTGTTTCATTGCGACTTTAAAGTATAAAAACTGTAATATTGTTGATTCATGTTGTATAGGAATACATGTTTTCTGCTAATTTATTACTTATATAAAGTGGGCTAACTATATTTCTTATTTGTAAAATGATCTCTGTCTTCGCGAACGGGATACTTTGGTCTTGTAAGATGGTAAACTGAGCTCTCATGACATAAACTCGAAATATTCCCTCATTCTACGAATGCAGCACCAGCTCTAATAACTCTGTTTTCACATCAAAAATGATAAATAGGGGTTTTGTTCGCAGAACATGTTTCTGTAAAACTGTAACCATGGAGCGATGATTAATGTTGCCACAAATAAATACCTTTCCTCTGATTCACTGCTGTAAAGGTCTAACACTGTATTTCTTGCTGTCTATTTCTAAAATACCCTGATGTGCCTCCGTCCACACGAATGATTCTTTGGCCTCATAAAATCATCATAAATTCTCTCCGGACTACAAATATTCCCTTATTTAAGAGCTAATAACTCAGTTTTAATATCAAACTGACAAATATAGTAGAAATTATTATAGGTTTTATTCATTTTTCTGGTGTGTCTATGAGACATCACAATAAATATTAAGGTCTTTCAAAGAAATTAAACATCGCCTCTTATCTTAAGTGAAAATTCTTTTCATATTATAGATAATTTAGCTTTTGTTTATGGTGAAATTAAGATGTAAAAAGCCAAACAAATATACTGACTCACATTAAGTAACATTCTGGCTTACGTCTATAAAAATCTATTGATTAAATAGTCTTTATCATAAATAATAATTTTTACTTTGAATGTTTTTGTCTTTGGGAAAATAGATATTTTTGATTAATATTAGATGAAAACTTAAGATATAAACCAAATCATTGTTATAATTTGAGAAAAAGTACTGAATTTGCCTTTAACAAAAACGTTATTGTAGTTAACTAAAACTAAAACCATACAAAAAACTTTCTTTACTTGAAATAAAATAAAATATAATATAAAAAATTGTATTTTTCATTCAAACTTATTTTATTTTAGCAAGGCAACCTTTCTCATTTTCATTTACAGTTTAACTTGATTTAGTAAAATAAATAAAACTAAAACATTTATAAAAACTATGTAGATATAGCCTGTTAAAAATGACAAAAACACACAACAAAATGACAACAAAACTTTAACTAAGATAAAAATGAATATAGAAAATATATAAATGAAATTGAATTTGAAATATGAATAAAACGTATAATTTTAGTGCATTGCTTCTCAAATGAAGCAGTAGATTGCATAATATGCCCTCAAGCTCAAAAACCAACAACAAAAATGTGCAAAATATGCAAAAAGAAGATTCAAACAAAACCAGATGAGAAGACCTGTCCTAGATTACTGCTATGATTTCATATGCTAGCTATAAAATGTCACACACAAGTGCCTAAAATACATCAATATTCATTGAGAAGCCTTTTGGCATCAGATAATGAACGGGATGAATGAATTTGGATTTTTTATGCGAACGAAAAATGAAAAAACCATCCACTGGATCCATAAACTTGTATGTTCTATAGCACAGCTCTATTTTTAGCTTCTGATAAGCTGTTTTTCACACCCAATAATTGCCAGCGATCTCTATCACGCTGAGAGAGGAAGATGTAAACTGAGCATTAGCTCGGTTACAAGGGCTTCCGGCGAATATTTGTCACTGCATTCGCACAAACACTCATCAGATAAAGCTAATATCTGAATAACACGAGCTCATATACTACAACAACAAGGCCAGGAGCATTAGAAAAGCATGGTCATTTAAAAAAATGTTCATCTTTCATTCATAATACGCTCTGGTTGATTATGTTTGTGTTGATCCGGTTCACTGCGATCAGGCCTGTTTTGAATTAACAGCATACTCACTTTATACATCACAGTACATATTTAATTCATGCCGACCCATTTCTGATAGACCAGTGAGTGCAAATGAAAGAGATTATGGTAATACATTAGAAAGGTTTGATTGTTATGTTTCAGGGTTTGTTAAAGAGAAAAATGACAGATGGCATCAAAAGGAAAACAGTAAAGCAAAACAAGTCACTGATAATGAATTTGTCAGAAACTGGAAGATAGAAACATAGAGTAACAGATGATTTGATCAGGATGCAAGTAACTGAATCAAACATGTGCTGATGATGAATAATTGGCTGAAGTCGATGTTCACTATGTTCTCGGCTAATGATTCAGATGGAGGCTTTGTGCTGAAATAATGAACAGCCGTCTTGAGATCTGATTGTTTCTTCTGTTACAATGACCAGGCATTTTTACATCAAGGCACTTATGCTGCAGATGGGGGGAAAAGAAGGAAAAAAATATAAGAAGCAGCAACAAAAACTAGGCCAGTCAATTAAAAAACAGGAAGGACTTTTTAAACTAATTCAGTAATGTACTTACCTGACAAAAACTGTCACAATAGTGCAATGTCTTATTATTAAAAAATAAATAAATAAATAAATAAATAAATTATATATATATATATATATACATATATATATATATATGTATATATATATATATATATTCACATATGGGATTAATTGCCATTAATTCTATTAATTAACCACATCAAAATTAATTCATGAAAATAATCCGACAGTCCTAGAAAAAGCACAAACCAGAATAACTTTTTTTTTTTAAAAAACACACCACAATGCACAAAGCCCTCAGGACTCCAAATATTCCCTTATTCAATGGGAAACACATGCTAATAACCAGGGGCGGTTCTAGGATTTCATCTTTAGGAGGACTTAGCCCTCAGAGAGACCATTAGATATAACCATACTAATTACCTAAATGAACAGTATTTTACTGTGCTTATGAAAACTGTATTACTGTATGAAGTAAATATACACAATTATCTATTAAAATTACAGAAGTTAATTAAGAGCAGTGACTGATTCTCATGTTTTTCTTTTGTTGTTTGATTAACATTATTAGCCTAATATAAGAAATGCATGGATCCGTTATACTAACACACATCCAATATTTTCTCAACTGTTTATGTTATTTAAGACGTTATTAAAGTGCGTTTCAATTGCACGATTTTCTGTTTCTGTTGGTGCGTGTGCAATTTATACGCAGAAGCTGACTTTGGTGTGCTCATGACACGCACCTTCCCCACACCCCTAAACCTAACCATCGTCTCACATACACACAAAAGTCAGTTTCTGCCTATAAATAGCACATGCACCAAATAGAAACTGAAAATCGTGCCACTGAAAAGCATTTTCATGAGACCAGGCTGTGATTTGGTAATGTTACTGGCGTGCTGTCGTGAGCGCTTCATTCAAATATGTGCGTGCACAGTAATGATCTCTCACAGTGCTGAGTACCACATTGAGATCGATAAAGAGAAGAGAATGAGCTTTATTGGCCAAGTATGCTTGCACATACGAGGAATTTGTTATAGTGACAGAAGCTCTACAGTGCAACAAAGACAGCAA
>JAFVLL020001101.1:0-29457 GCA_021397915.2 Tor tambroides | reverse complement strand
AATATCATACATTTTTCCCTGATTTACAGAAGACACCCACTAAAATGTTGATCTTGTCGGGCATATTTACAACAAAAATCAATTTATGACATATTTAAAGACTAATTACTTTCACCCCAGATACTAATTAGTTGTAATTTTACGTTTTTAAAATTTGCCACTATCCTAGGTTTTGCCCATTTGGAAGTAACTGTTTATTACTCATTTAAAACACAATAAAATTTAATATGCTCCTTTATTCTTTTATATATTTTAATATGTACAAGTCAGAATAAGCATGCTGTTTGAATTTCTACATAAATATTGTGTCACACTGAATGACGATGTAACATTTTCAACCAAATTTTGACATTTTATTCTCCAAAAACGTATTTGAAACCTTAAAAGTAGACACTTTACTTACATTTAATGTGCTTTCTATGGACATAAAATCACTTTTGTAAACTTTTTGATGCGAACATCTTAATGTCTTTGACCCATAGACATTTAAAAAACAATAACTAAATACAATATAATTACTGAAACTAAAATTGAAATAGGAAATATAAAAATAAAAATTCAAAATATTTTAAAAAAAGTATCTCATTGACACTAAATGATCACTTTTTGATTTTTATTATTTAAAATAATGTTGGTGAATTGATGGTAAACGTCTTTGTTGTGTGTTTTCTGCAGGCCGAAAGCTCCGAGGGAAAGCCTTTTACTACGTCTGTGGGAAAGTCTTTTGTGAAGAGGACTTCCTGGTATGCTGTCTTCCCCTCTTCTTTTTTATGGGGTTTTCATGTCTCATCATGTCTTGAGACATGTCTTACAGCCATAGCTCATAGTTATGTCAGAAGAGTGTCATCTTATCGGAAGCATGTCTTTGAAGACATTATGAGGTTTCAGATTTCAAAACATGAACCTGGTTTTGAGTTCACCTTATGAGCTCACCTTAAACTCAACTTGGCTTAATGGTTTAAAAGTAGACGAGTGGGATCCAGCAGTCGGTATTTTTTTATTTTGGCTTCTTTTTTAATTTAATACAAAAAGAAATGGATTATCAGTAAAGTAATTTGAGTAAAATTCACTTGACTTGGAGAATGTCTCAGTATTTGAGAATCTTGAGCTTCAGTGGAGGCAAGAATATCTGACAGTTTCTACATAATGCCATGGATTTGCTTAGTTTGTGTAGAAATCTGAAAATGGAGCTATATTTTAAGTATTTCTTCAATAAATGTCATAGCTTTTCATTTAATTTTAAAATTTTCAGGTTCCTAAAACGTTATTTCAATGGAAAACATAGACTGAACTGTGTTCAGCTGTTAAATGTTTTGTACATATAATTGTGTAGTGTTGCGAGGTGGTTAAGTATGCCACATTCATGAATGTATTGTGTAGCAAGCAAAAAAAAAACACATTCAGCAGAGAGTAGTTGGGAGGGTGCTTCAAATGAGGTGAAACTGCATTCCAGACAAAAAAAAAAAGTGCAGTTTGTGTTATTTTAAGGGTTTTAAATTAGATACATTATTATATCTGAGCTGTTAATGTTGTATGTATTAGGGAAAATGAAGTGACGGAAATGAATGAGAGTCAGTTGAAAAGCTCACCTCTGTCTTCATTCTTGTCTTTAATAGTACTCTGGGTTCCAGCAGTCTGCCGACAAATGCAACGTGTGTGGACATTTAATCATGGACATGGTGAGTCTGATGTGCCGCCACACCCTGCATTAGTCACAATATCACATGACTGAGAAGATCACACTACAGAGCTTGAAGGAATTGGTTGGATCTAATTTATAAAGCTCCTTATAATGCAGGGCTCTTTACATAGATTTGGCTAAATGTAATAGTCTTACTGTGTATTAGGTGTCTTTACCTTTTATATACTTGCATCAAAAAACTAGTTGTTAGGTACAGTGTACTTACTGTGTTCATGTTGTATTGCAAAACCCATTTGCTGCTATGGAGGTGGGATGCAGGAAAGATTAGGGACTGGTTTTGTGGAATGGTTAGTTTTAAGATGTAATTACATGCAGGTATTTTTTAAATGCAAATACAATTTAAAACATGTATGCATACAACAGATTTAAACTGAAACCATAAAAATAATTTTTGTTACTTCAAATAAATGTTAAATTAAATTAAATGTTAAATAAACATTTTATTTCATCTTGAACTTATTTAAAGTTGATGTACTAAAATAACTAAAACTAAAATTGAAATAAAAATTAATAAAAACTATATAGACATATTTTTAAGCAATCAATCAGCATATTTATATATAATATTTAATTTCAGCTAGTGGCCAAGGCAACATTTCTCATTTTTGTGTAATTTAGGAGTACAAAAATAACTAAAACTAATTAATACAAATAAATGCTATATAATGTACTGTTAAAAAATAATAAAAACACAACAACAGTACTAAAACGAAAATGAAAGAAAAACAGAAAATATAAAAAAAATCTAATTCAAAATATTAACAGAAACTATAACTGTATATCAGTCATACTAAAATAACACTGGTACACAATAAGTTCATTGTATCAAATTATTAATTTAAATGTTAGTACATAGTACTTAAAGACACTAAATATAAAGATGTTTTCTCACGCATGGATGCCCATAGTGTCATACTGACTTGAGGAGGCATATCACACACACAAAATGTGTCGCTGTTGGTTGTGTGTTGTTTGGCAGCATGTGAACGTGGTGTTCCTCCTCAGATCCTGCAGGCGCTGGGGAAGTCTTACCACCCAGGCTGCTTCCGCTGCGCCATCTGTAATGAGAGTCTGGATGGAGTGCCTTTCACTGTGGACACAGAGAACAAGATCTACTGCGTGAAGGACTATCACAGGTGAGTTTGTGTGGAGCTGCAGGTCCACAGCCAGTCACAATTCTTGATTATACATTTAAGTGTGTTTATTCATTGATGGTTTGATCAGACCCCTTTTTATGTCCATGAGACTTTCGGGTTCGTAAGACTGCACTGGTTGTGCCGTGTGTTTGTTTTTATGTGCAGACCACAAGCATAACTCTACGTGTGTTTTTTCAATCATCTAGACTGCCTTAGAATAATTGTGAATTTTATCCTTCACTTTAAGATATCGTCGTATTTTTTTGTAGCAACTTTAAAAGTGAACACAACAAACTACAGTCAGGCCAAGAGTCAACTATATACTGAAGGTGGAAAAAATTGACTGAAAGATTGAACTAGAAAGATTGAAATGGTTCATATCTGTTGTTACTTTATATCAAGGGCTTCTTTGTAGTCAAGACTTTTAGATCTGTGCCTATTAAAGTTGACTTTCCTGATAAATCTACCCTGATATAAGATCTAATACTGATTCGAGTATAAAGAGTGACTACTAGCCCAGGTACTCCCCTACTTAATGAAGTTTGTGTCATGATGGTATTTCCATTTTTAACACTTCTTTTGAACTTTAAATTGACCAAAACGCTTTGTGCAGATGTTATTATAGCACGCTGTTGATGGCTGCTCCCCATGAAAATAATGACTTAAAGTCTGCATGCACTGGAAATTGTGACGTATATCAAAGTGAGACTACTTCTCGAACAAGAAAAATATGTAGGGCTGGATTTTGTCCATTGGAAATGAATTAATTGTTGTTTTCTAATTGCTGTGTTTCATGCAAGTCATAAACTTTTATCAACATTGATGTGCACAGATGAGTCCGGTATAAAAATACTGCAATCCATTAAAAAAAAAAACAATTGTCAGTTTTTATTTTATGGTGACTTTTGGTTGGCAAAGCAAAGATTAACTCCAGATGTATAAAATGAGCTATGTATTTCCTTTAGTTGATGCTTTTTGTTGTCAGTATTCTCCGTAATTTCTTCCACAGGCATTTTCCTAGCAGTAGCTTGATGTAATAACATTTTATTGTGAGTTTTATTGGTGTTGAGGGTGTATGTGTGTGTGCGCGCTTTGCTGCACTGCAAATTCTTCTCATGCATCCTTTGCCGTGAGCTGAGTGATGATTGCTGTTGTTCCAAAACCCCAGACATTCAGTCAGGTGGTGACCATATGGAGATGAAATCAAACAGTGCTTTTCCACTCGGTCCTTCTGGGATTGGGCTATTCACGGGCTAATCGAAGAGCCAGCAGATCTGTAGTCTAGTCCAGTACCTCTCTTCCCCTCTTCTCAGTCCACCTTTCGCTTCCAAGTCATGCAGTGGCCCAAAAAAGTATTTGGGCACACTTAGAAATGTCTGATTGTCATAACAAAATATCAAAGCTTGCTTTGCAAGCAAAATATTTTACAAAAGTAGGTTTTGAATAAGAAATCAATGATTTATGAGAGTAGTTGAATTATTCACTTAACCAGTTTGTACAAAAATACTAATTAATTCACAATGTTGTATTTTTCTGAAATGGAGAACGGTTAACTCTGCTTTGGCTTTGTTTGAAACCATCTTAGATGACAGAGCAAACATAGACTGTCTGCCAAAAAGACTAGTAAAATTATTTTGAAAATGTAAGTTACTCAATATTAACTTCTTGTTTACTGAACTGTTGTATAGAAGCATTGTCACACTTGCAATTGTGTTGTTGGTATGAAAATAAATGTTGATTTTAAGAACAGCAGCATTAAAAGGATTCACTATTGGTTGTAAAAAACCCCATAACCAATTCACCTGTTAGTTAAAATGAACTGCAAAAATGGTTAGTTAGCTCTGAGAAAAGATCTAGCATCATTTGATTGAAGAAGATTAAGGGTTTCGAACTTTCGATATTTTATGTAATGTAATGACATTCAGACATTTTAAGTGTGGCTTAAGTGCCCAGATTCTTCTTTGGGCCACTAAGTTAAAGAGGCATGCTGATATGACTTTAATTGCCATTTAGTGGATGATCTGTGTGATTGGTATTCTTTCTCTTTTCGTCTTCAGAGTTCTTGCCCCTAAATGTGCAGCATGTAATCAGCCGATCCTGCCCTCTGAGGTAAGACACGTATCAGGACCAATTCAGCCTGTGCTCCATAAACTCTCTTCATACAGAAACAAATCTCATTTGACTGGAAAAGGTCATCAGCAAAACCCCAGGAAATCACTTTGAGTTATAGAATCATAGAATCAGCTTTCTCTGTATTAGAGCCACGTGTCACAGCACTGCCAGTGCCAATCTAGAATTAAGACTTTTTGCTTGTTATGAGACAAATTAACCAAAATGAGCAATGCATGGGAATTTTTACTACTTAGTAGACCTTTACAACTACAGTTACTTAAACTATGCAGAACATCTAGGTCATTCCGGAACAGTTTAACCTTCTTTAGGCCTGATACTGTAAGTAATTCAGTTAGCATCGATGAAGAAGTGATTACTGCTAAGTTAGGGCATGTGTCATTTGTTAAAGCCCCCCTGTCTATAATTAGAGACGACCCGCGAGGCATGCTGCTCTCCAACACCATCAAGAGCAAGAGCTCAGTTATCATGCACCTGCATGGAGGCTCTCAAGAGAAACCCTACAGGAATTCCTCCTCTCTGATCACAGCCGAGAGTAACATTAACACTGTTCACAGCTGAGCCATTGCTGTACCCAGAAAAGATGTTCACTCAAAAATGACATGACTTTTTCTATACAAAAACAACAGTTAATATTAATAAAACAGTTCATAAAACAGTTCATAGTGACAATGACTAAACAAAGACAGAATATTCATTTCTGGGTGAGCTATTCCTTTAATAGCAACAATAAACATTAACCAACCCAGGCTCAGGAGACATATGTGCCCACATTCCTGCAATCTAAAAAAATTACGGATAAATTAAAATCATTGTAGTTTCCAGCTGAAATGAACACTAGAGGCAGCAAAAGGCCAACAACCTTTATTCCTTTTCACACAAATGATGATTACAGGGGCAGGTTACTGATTAATGAAGACTTTCTTTTGTATGGTTCACAGTACTGCACAATGTTATATTATGACCCCAAAACACTTTTACCATAGTGCATGATTTACCATGATACGTGCAATTTACCAGTGTAATAATACATTGCCACAGTCACATTTAACACATTTAACTGTTTTGGAGAAAATTGAACATGCTATTTAGCACCAGTCACTGGATATTTTGTTTTGAGACTGCAGTTAAAGCGTGAATTTGAACAGATCTGAGGAAATTTTGCATTACATCACTTGTGAAGTCAAAAGCTGTGTGTTTCTCCAAATCATGGATAGCCAAAGGGCAAATTTTCATTTCAGAGTGAATTATTCTAGTGGCACTCACCAGACACTTGATGCATACAACCAATGTAATAATTAGGGCTGCCCTTGACTAAAGATGTTTCTAGTCGACTAGTAGTCATTCATTTTAAGCGATTAGTCGACTAATTGCATGTTTATATTATTTAAACCATATAATTCATAATTATGAGCCTTAAATTGCCTATAGCCTATTAGTGCTCAAGTGCACGCATAAAGCTTGCCAGAGCGCGCTGGAAGAATAACGATTATGAAAAAATTGCAAGAAGACTGCCTTAACATTATAATGATTCATTGATAAGTGTTTTCTGTATTTTCGGCTGCGGTCACGAAGTCGACGACACTGACTCGTCATCTCCACAGTGGACGTGCACGTTTCATACGGATTACATAATCTAAAAAAATTTGTTTTAAGATCATGAATTGGTTTTATAGGATATTTGAATTGGTTCATTTAAAAGTAGACATTTTCTATAAATATTTATTTATTTTTTTGGATGTGATCAAGTTGACAGAGACCTAGACGGCAGAAAGTGTACACTCTTTGCTTTTGTTATTTTTACGAAAGCATGTTTTGTTGTTATTGTGAGTGCAAACAAATGAAAGTAGACCTTTCACAGATTCGAAAGATGTATTACTCTGATTTGTATGAGCAAAAATGTATTAAAAATGTATTAAATTGATAAAAAAAAATTAGTATTTTAAGTTAAATGCAAATGATCACACCGGCCTCCAAGTTAACTGTCATGCAGTGAGTGCACTAATATTCAGCTTCTACACTCCGCACAAACACTTCAATAGTGCACATTTTTTTTAGGTTAATGTTAGAGTAAGCGGCCGTGTAATGATGCTACTACTTACAAGTTTCAGATGATAAGCCACATTTGAGGTCGATGAATGAAACGAACGTTTGCATGTCCTGAATGATGTACTGTAATTACCACATAGACCAGCTGTTAATAATTTGTCCATCATGGACTACGTGACTCTTTTTTCTGCGATTAAGCGGCTAATGAAATTCTGTTCGACTAAGCCTCTTCGGTTAGTCGACTATTAGGGGGCAGCCCTAGTAATAATACGTTGCCCACAGTCATGTTTAACTTATTAACTTCAGACTGGAATTAGTCGTTAATCAGTTGTAGACAGGTGACGGTTCTTGTTTCTGTTTGGTTATTGGAGTAGAGAGATCTTTCGATGTGGTCATACCGTATCATTGCATGTGTTGTGTTTTTCCGATGTGTCGTCTCGTCATCTCACTGGTTGTTTACTCTCACAGGGATCAGATGAAACCATTCGAGTGGTTTCCATGGACAAGGACTACCATGTGGAGTGTTATCACTGTGAGGTGAGTACAACAGTAATAGAACACTATGGAAGTCTCATCTGTGCTAATTTAATGTCATTCCCAATGGTTAGTGCGAGTAAAGAAACTTTTGTTGTTGAAAAACAAATCACCACTTCCCCTTGAGGCCTGCATGCCTTGACATGTGACATTAACAAAGATCTGCTCATGTCTCAGGACAGAGGAGCTTTAGTGTGACGTGAGTGTGAATCTCTTCCCGCAGGACTGTCGTATGGAGCTGAATGACGAGGAGGGTCACCGCTGCTATCCTCTGGACGGACACCTGCTGTGTCACGCGTGTCACCTCAAACACATTGACCCTGCCGCCCCGCCGCCTACAGCAAACAGCTACCACAGTCAGTTTTAAAGACCTTCCTCCCCCTAGTGGGTGTTCAGAGACATCACCGTTTGCCAAAGACGCTCAGCTCTTGCATTGCCAAAAACACAGCTGAGATTGAGATTACAAACTGTGTGTGACACAATATTATTATTATTATTATGCATTGTATCATGTCTGAATTATTTACCGTACTGTTTTTTTTTTCTTTTTTGAGATTTGCATTTATTAATATTTTATTAGATTGGATTCAAAAAGAAAATAGTTTAGCTTTTCAAATGCTGTAAACAATGAACCATTGGCTTATGCAAAAATGTTGCTACAGATTTTTTATAAATAAGGCAAACATCACGTGTATTATTACAAAACTTCATCTGAATTTCTCAAATGGCACCTAATAGTGTATAAACCCTTATTTAATTAAAGGTGCGCTCAGTAATTGTTTTGATTCTCTTGTGCTGGTCAGTATGGCCATTGTTTTAGACTTACACTGACACCAAGCAGTGGAGATTCTGCATCAAAAAGCTATGTTGTGGTTACTGATGCCATTGCAGTCATGCCCAATACACAATCAGCCATGATTTATTACACAAGCGAAAGAATAAATAAACCAGTAAACCAAATAAATAGACATGGCTATTTATGAATGTATATTTATTATAATAAAACCCCAGTTGCATGAGCATTAGGTAGTAAGCTTTTAATTTCATGTCTAATGCAATTTCATTTTAACGGACAAACATGAACATTGTTTATTTCAAAAGCTAATGTGGATACTTGTGCATGTGTAGCAATGCAAATTTTTTGAGTGAGCACATCAGCTGAATTGACTTAACAGCAGTGACGAGCTGTCATTTGAAATCAAACTGACCTTATTTACTTTATAAAAGTGTGTTGTATTATTTAGTCATGCAAACAGGTGCATTTACACAAGGAAATATTGTTTTTTATTCATTTAAAAAATTACTCTGATTTGGTGCTTGGTGTTAATTCTGGGCCCTGCTTAGAAGTCGTGGAAGGGGTTCATCAGCTGTTATTCTGAATAGTGTTTTTTTTTTTTTTTTTTTTTACACCATTGTACTTGGGCAGAATTCAGCGGTTCACTACAACTGTATTACAGTTGGCAGGTCAAACCCATGCCTTAAGTGACTGGAAGACTTGACACCAATTACTCTCAATTCAAGGCAGTTATTTTAGACCTAGAACTTCTGTTAATGACCTTTATTGTGTGTACATTTTGTTCAGTAAAGATTTGGCATAATGCAGTGTTGGGTTGTTTACCAAGTTTGGTGAATCGGATCACTTAAATGAATTTCAGATCATTTGAATGTTCCCAAATGTGTTTAACAAAACACCAGATTAAGATGAAATGATCTTGAGGACAACTTCAGCTTAGCTCACCTATATATTATTTAAGAGCTACCATTGGAATGATTTAGTAAATGATTTTTATGCCTGCTATGGTTTTCACAGGTTAAGCGGTTGTACACTGCCTTATGTTCTCAGATGTCTATCAGTGTTATTTATCCATCTGCTCCTATTAAAAATTAGGATGTGATGTGTTTGAGTTTTATTTTAAAAGTTATCAGCAAGTTCTTTTTCATGATTTATCATCTGGTTCAGCACTTAATGCCAAATGTTTGAAGGATAGTTCACCCAAAAATGAAAATTCTGTCATTATTTACTTATGTCATTCCAAACCTGTGTGTGATTGCAAATAATGTTGCTGTTTACCTAAAGCAGCCTAACCCAAAACAGGTTTGTACCATGCAACGTGTTACAAATGAATTGAATTGCTGATTTTTTCTTGTAATTTACATGCTTAAAACAATTTAACTTTGACATCAATAGACACCTTACATCCAAATGGCAATGCAGAGACAGAAAACACATTAAAATAATAAAATCTTGATAATATTTACAATAGAATGATTGCAAACAGCCTACTCCCAATACTGTGATTTTGACAGAGTTATTTTTACTTTGTTAGGGCTTATGAAAAAAACATTTGTTTAGGTTCCTCCACAGTTATACTGAACTTCACAGGTAAGATTCTGAGTGGGGAATCTGTACAGCTGCTGTAGAGAAATGGATAGACTGCTTCTGTAAATGTGCTGGTGAAAGTGCACAGATGTGTGTTAGTAAGAGGATCAGAGAATGAAATCTTTCCTCTGTCCCAGTCCAGCTGCACTCTGATCACCTTCAGCCGCTTATCAACAGCTAAATGCGTACGGGGCATCGGCGGTGACTGTGACGTGTACTGACCAGCCATATAACGCACACGCCACACTCCAGTGTCAAAGAAAACGCCTCCTTCTCTCTGGTTAGATGCTGTGGTTACTCCGACAGACCAGCATGTGTTGTTTTGGACCTCCACATCCCAGAAGTGTGTTCCAGAGTTAAAGCCCTCAGAGCCCAGCACACAGTGGTAATAGTCAAATCTCTCTGGATTTTCTGGATACTGTTGTCCATCAGCACTGGATTTCACATGGGTCAGATCATCGCTCAGGAACAGCAGAGGATGTGCAGTATTGGGGTCCAGTGTGACAGGAGCTGATAGGAGAACCATCATCAGGACACAAGTAAACACAGACCAGGAGTTTTGATATTGTAAATTAATTAACCACTTTAAATAACCACAATTTACTTCTGATTTCAGAAGTTTCACTAAAAACCACAGATATTAGGAAAGAGAAAAAAAATACAGCCTACATATTGATTTTGTTTTTAGCACTTAAATCTGAGTTAGATCATTTCAACATATTCATTTAAACATATTTAAGTAAGTCATACTGCAGCCGCCTTAGAATTTTTCTGAGGCCCCTTAGTGGGCAACTGAATGTGCAATTTGAAATGGCTGTTTATGTGTCACAACTTTTCTGATGCTGGAAGACATGTTTACACAAATCTACATGATTGTGACACGGTACCAACTAGCATGGCAATGACCAACAAGCAAAGGATCCTGAGAGTATGTGGCTGTGAATGGTCCAAATTGACAACTTATCAGCAGCTGCAAATTCACCAAGGCAAGGCAAAACGTGGAGGGAGCCAGACGCAAACTTGCAGCGGCAGGAGGGAATCACAGCCAGGTTGAGCACCACAGTGACCCCACATTTGCGGAAGTTGAAAGCGTGGAAGACCAACCGTCTCAACAGGTTGCATATCAATATAGCAACAATATAGCCATCCACGCAAGCTTTACAATGAAACATTGGGCAAGGAGCCCACAAGACGATCATCAGAGAAGCCAAGTTAAAAACCCAAAGTTAAATAGCCAAAAGCTTTGACCAGAGCCTACACACTACTCTCCTGAACAGGCTAAGAGGCAGCACAACTGCAAAGCTAAACATCCTGGGTGACATCATCTGTGAGGAGGGCAAAGAGAGGTTTGGAGAAATGGCCCAGAGGAGGACCGTTCCCAAACAGTGTGGGAGGCAGCAGAGAGAAATTCTCCAGTTGGTCCATTTGCTCCAAAAACATGGAGGAAAGGAAAAGATGAGGAGAAGGATGGCTTGAAGAACCTGTGGAGCCAGATTAAAGTGAAAACTTCTACATCTGAGGCAAGCTGAAAAGATCAGGAAACGCAGAAGCCATAGTAAGAAGGGCAAACTTCTTCCGGGATCCCTTCAAATACGCCCCAAAGCTCATTGGACGAGAGGATGATCGGGATACTGCGGACTACAGAGCAGGAGCTGGAGGAATACTTTAAAGAGCAGTTTGACAGCAATCATCCAAAATGAGCTGAGGTTAATCAGGCGATACATTGATCGAAGGCGGCATTAGCACCTTACAAATGGGATACCTTATAAGGTATATAATAACTGTTCCAAGTTAGCAAAGCTACTGCAGAAACTGATGAGGACTGCTTGGAAAACTCAAACTGTTCCAATAGCATGGAGCAGAGTGGTTACCATTTTTATTCCGAAGAAGAAAGTTACCCATAACATAGAGCAATTCAGAGGTATTACCCTGCTAAATATTTTAAGGAAAATATTTTTCGCTGTGATGGCAAAGCAATTGGCCAGCTACCGCCTGGTAAAAAAATAAAAAAAATAAAAAATAAAAACTAGTTGTCAGAAGGCAGGCATCCCAGGGTTCACCTGTGTGGAACATTTGGCTACACTGTAAAAAATGACAGTGATTTTAACAGTAAAAGACTGTAAAAATGCTACAGTAAAAAAACCTATTAATTGGTTAACGCAGGGGTGTCCTGCAGAGTTTAGCTGCAGTTTAGCATACTAGAAACTTCCAGGCAGGTGTGTTGAGGCAAGTTGGAGCTAAACTCTGCAGGACACTGGCCCTCCAGGACCGAGTTTGGACACCCCTGGGTTAAAGGTAAGTTCCCTACTATTTACGGTGAAAAACCGTATTGGACATTAGATGTAATTTTATGGTAGTATACAGTTTTTGGAAGTGAATAACTGTAAATTGACATTCCCAGAATTCCCTGCATTACATTTCACATTTGGTGTTTTTTCGTTGAAATAACTGTTTCTAGTTCATTTTTTTCTTATCAGTCGTGTACATTAAGGTTGTATCTTACATCTAATGTTGTTTAATGTTTATTGCATTATTTCAGTTACGTGTGTTACCATGATGTTTAATGTCTGTATGAATGACACTGTGGACCTTCTATACATGTTAGTATTTCAAAGTTGATGCAAGTGTGTAATAAGTTTGGTTTTAGTTAGTTATGTGATGCTATAAAAACGGGAGTGTGAGGTCATGATTGACAGCTTGTCTGAGCGAATTGAGGCACCAACTGATCTTCAAGAGGAGATTGGAGTTGTGTTTTTCTTATTTTAAGCCTCTTGTACAGCAATCAGTAGACAAAAATTGGAGCAGTCAGGCCAATTAAAAAAGGGTCAGGGGTGTGTTTTTGCGATCGACTCTGCGGGAGAGTGGGCGGGACATGGCTACACTTCGCTCACTATGCAGACTCGGGTCCCAGATTCACTACTGTGCAGACTCTGGTCCCGAATCAGCGTAAGATGGCAGCGCCCTATTGGGACACTGGCAGCTTCACTTTTCTTCAGTGGAAGAGAGTGAAGGTGCGACATCCATCTTTTTTTATAGTCTATGAAAAGAACCAAGTCTGTACAGGAGACAAGTGGAAAGCGACCCAGGCAGTGGAGCAGGCCATCAGCCGTCTGAAACATTGTGGCAGAGCTGGTTTTGTTTGGGGATCCTGATCTAAGCCTCAAAGAAGGAAAAGAGAGACAGTGATCTTGGAAATCGTGAAGATGGAAGAGGAGAGCTATATAAAATCAGAGCCATGAGTCAATCACAGTAAGGGATTCAGCAGGACCATTACATGGGCGGATATGTGAAGGAGGCCCCAGGCCAGGCTGAGCTTCCCTATCAGGGCTACAGATGACACCCTTCCCAATCCCCAGAACCTGCACCTCTGGTACAGCTCAGAGGAGACCTGTAAACTCTGCGAAGCACAGAACCTGACCTTGCAGCACATGCTCTCTGGCTGTGCACCAGCGGAGGTGTGCCAGGCATCTAATTTACATCTCTCTCTCTCTCTCTCTATATATATACTGTATACACATATATATTTAAATGTCTTTAATTTTTTGTGTTAAATAATTTTCTAATATTAGAAGGATGCACATTTATTACACGTCTAAGCACCCGCTCACCAAATAAAATATTGCAAATAATGCTGACCTAAAGTAGACTAAACCAGAACAGGTTCACACCATGCAGGTGGTATAAATGATTGAAACTGATGATTATCTTTAGTAATTTTCTACTTGCTTAAAACAATTAACATGACATAAATGGACACTTTACATCCAAATGGTCACAAAAACAAACACACACACACACACACACACACAAATGACCAGTAAATTCTGCAGCAAAAAGGACATTATTTAGTGAGAATGGTTACATAGAGCTTAAGCCTAGTATTGTGATTAGGTTTAATTTCACTTTGTCTGGGCATATGAAAAATTTTCATTGTGGCTGTGAATGAAAAGTCACATGACTGAAACAGATGAATGTAAAACCCACTGAGTTGAACTTTCTGCATCATCTTCTTCCAGACTTCAAACTTCAGGTTCCCCAAGTGTTTTCCCACATTCATCAAGGCTCCAGCAGGCTTCACTGGATCCTTCAGTGTGATCTGGGCTCTGTGATAACATTCAGGAGTTAGACAGAGGAACTGCACCGCAGAGAGAAGACAGCAAGAAAACAGCTTACCTTTCTTTTGAGAACCTGAAGTTCTGAGAAACACAAAAGGAGGAAATAAGCTACATGTGTACACAAACAAATGTTATTCAACCCTCAACTAGTGGTTGACCAATACTGATTCTTCGATAGCCGATATCTTAGAGAGTAGGGTGGCTGGTGGCTGATATATATCGATTGACCACTAGGCCTACCTCAAACCTGATGAGAGTCACTTCAGTGTCTTTATTTTAGTAGATAAATACAATAAAACAATGAAGAAATGCAATAAAAAATAGATAATACAATAAAACATTTCATTAAAAATACAGGTTAGTTCTTACTTGTAGAAAGGGCATGTCGGCAGCGTCTAAATCATTTTTTATAATTCCAATATTGTTTGAAAGAGATTCTATCTCTCTGTCTATTTGTTCAATCTTCTCCTTCATCATCTGACTCTTCTGATTCTCTTCCTCTATCAGTGCAGATATTCTGTTCATCTCTTCATCTCGCAGAAACTGATGAAGCCGCTCAAACTCCTTCTGCAAGCATCTCATGGTCTGCTGAGTCTGAGCCTGTACAAAATACGAAGATATTTTCACATCCCTTCTTCCTGTCTACATGAATCTTTCTAAAAATGCTTTCATTTAGAATATTTTACTGTATATTTACCACCTTAATGTGTTGTGCTGTATCATCAAAGGTTTGTTTTCTTTCTTTAAAGCTCTTGATTTTTTCTTGTAAATGTTTCAATGCAGTCTTCAATTCCTCCTGAAATTAAATAAGCAGTTGATGTTTGTGAAATCAGTAGAATGTCATTAACTGTAGGCAGTGGCTATTTGCACTGTGTAAATAGTGATAGATGCTATTTACACTAAGTGCAAATAGCGATGGATTCTATTTACACCAAGTGAAAATAGCAGTATTTTTTAACAATATGCTATTTACACTAAGTGCAAATAGCATATTTTTTAGCAATAGATGCTATTTACACTAAGTGCAAAAAATAGCGATGGATGCTATTTACACTAATTGCAAATATCTTTTTTTAGCGATAGATAGGCTACTATTCACACAAAGTGTAAATAGCAATGGATGCCATTTACACTAAGTGCAAATAGCTATAGATTCTATTTACACTGTTAAAATAGCAATATTTTCTGCTATTTATATTACTTATTGCAAATAGTTGCAATTATCTGCTCCTCAGTATTGTAGTAATTATAAAACAGTATGCAATAATAACGTATGGAGTGTAAATTATAGTTTTAATTCAAATTATTAAATGGATGCCATCTTATTGGGACAAAAAAGCCCTCCCTACACCTACCCTAACCCTACCCGATACTTTTATTTTTAACTTTTTAATTATTTCCTTCATTTTTATTGAAAATAAATGCCTTTCTGATGCGATATGAGATTTGAAAAGGGAGAAAAAAAAGTTCGGCAAAAGGCGGGCTCGAACTCGGGTCGCTCGCGTCAGAAAGCACACGTTCTATCACTTAGTGTTCTAGCACTTAGTGTAAATAGACACTCCGCTAATTGGTAATGTTAAGCGAAAGAATATGTAATTTATTCCAGTAGTTATCCCCATATTTCTTCTGGTACTTTCTGATGTAATTATGACAATGCTGCTTGTTTTCACATTTTTTATTAACAGTCCTTTTATAAGATTCAACATTCTTATGTTTTAAATAAAAAATAATAGTTATAGAGCGGAAAAAGAAATGCTATTTCAGTTTACATCTTGATTGAGTTTTTATTAATAGAATTAAATTATTTTAAGGAAATTCTGTGGCCCCCTGGTTGAGAACCACCAATTTAAATGGAACATGTCATATTTTATTGAATTTTGGAAAGTTCAGTGTATTATAAAATATACTAACTTTCAGACTGTTTAGTGAAACTAAGCTTCAAAAACCACACACTCTGAAAACTCAGAACGTGGAAACAGTAGCACATCATTGCCCATATTTATACATCCCCGATGGCTAGGCAATAACATATTCCATCAGATGCAATTAATAGGTAATAAGGAAGTCAAATGCTATTACTCTTAAACAAGAACCCAGAACAACTACAAGAGTAAAACGCTAAGAAAAAAAAAGAAGCAAAATTTATATATTTGGTGAACATATCCTCTATAAATGGAAAAATAAGTTATGAACTGAAAAGAAAAACTGATAGCAAGATTTCCACTCAGACACTGCTATTAAATTTCACCAATAATTACAAAGAAATGACAAGTAATTGAATTAAAACATGAAATTTTGAAGTGCAGAGATAATCCAGTAATCTTTTATTTACAACCTACATAAAACTTACCTTTAGAAGCGGTGCAATTTCTTCAACAGGTCTGAATGTGTGATGCAGGTGTTTCTCTGAATCTCTGCACACCAAACACACAGGATGATTATCATCCAGACAGAAGAGTTTGAGCTTCTCTCCGTGCACATCACAAAGCACCTCAGATGACGACTGCGATGAACCTCTCTTTTGTAAGAACGACTCGCACACGTTCCGCAGTGCAAGATTAGCAGGTGTTTGACATCCTGCGAACCTTTTCCTGCAAACTGGACATTCCTGAAATCCTCTGGAGCTCCAGAACTCTTCCAAACAAGCTCTACAGACACTGTGACTGCATAACAGAAGCACAGGATCAGCGAAGATATCGCAGCACACAGGACACAGCAGATCCTCCTCTGATATTTGACTCAGACAACTCATTTTCTACTGCAGTCTCTCCGGTTATGCCTAAAAAACTAAAAGCTTTTATCATCACAAGATGTCCGGATATCCCTGTTCCATTCTGAGGATTGGACTCTACAGCACATTTAATGTGTAATTATGTGCACCTCACTATCAACATTACAAGTTAATGATTACTTCAGAGGACTCACGCAAAGGCAAACTGACTCTCAGCCCTCAGTGTAAAGGAAAGCAAGCAAAAAAGATTCAAAACTTGCCTTTCAGAAGAGACTATGTCCAGAGATAATAAATCCAGGCCTTTACGTCTGTAAGCAAGACTGTGAAGTTTATAGCTCTTAATATTCTCAGTTAATTTCCTCATACAAAGAATTGAGAATACTTAATAGCCATACAAGTAAAATATAATTTACATGCATACTGATTTGTTTTACAGTAGTATAATACAATGGAATATTTCAAAGTACATAAAAATACACTACCTTTTAGGGTCGGTAAGATTTTTTTAATGTCCTTGAAGTTTTTTTTTTTTTTTTTCTGCTCACTAAGGCTGCAATTATTTGATCATAGATAAAGTAAAAACAGTAATATTGTGAAATGTTATCGCACTTAAAAAAAATCTATTTTCTATTGTAATATATATTAAAATGTAATTTATTCCTGTGATCAAAGCTGTATTTTCAGCATCATTACTCCAGTCTTCAGTGTCACATGATCCTTCAGAAATCATTCTAATATGCTGATTTGCTGCTCAAGAAACATTTCTGATTATTATGTACAATGTTGAAAACAGTTTCATTGATGCTTTGACGAATAGAAAGTTCAAAAGAACAGCATTTATTTAAAATGGAAATCTTTTGTAACATAAATATTCTTTACTGTCACTTTTGATCAATTTAATGCATCCTTGCTGAATGAAAGCATTAACTTATTTAAAAACATAACTTACTGATCCCAACCTATAATGTGGTATATGAAGAATGGAAATATGAATCAGATCAAATATGAATGTGCCAGAATGTGACACCTTTAATTGTACTTAATCGTTTATTTCTTAGTAAATATTTTTGCAAAACAATTTGATTTCTAATTAAAAGTAAGATGACCTGCAAATGTTTTTGTAACTGTAAGCAGTAAGATTGTGCCTTGTAAAACTGACAGAGAAAAGTACAATTATTATTTTTTCAACAGTACTAGAGAAAAGTACAAACTACAAAGTATGAAGTACAGATACTCAAGTACTTTACACCTGTGATAAATATGCAGTACAGTATTCATGACAACATTTGTATGCTGCTAATCTCCTAAAAAGGATTTAGCACTGATATGTGGTTGCTTTGTGGACAGTTAAAAATGTAATGTTAAAATATTTGGTTTATAATAGTAAAGCATTTGGTATGGAAACTGCTTCACACATAAGACTTTAGATTTCATTTTAAAATCAAGCCACTACTGTATGAACATTACAGGCATGCCTTCAGAATAGAAGCGCACTAAAATAGAAAGCTGACTGCATAGTAAATGACCGTTACAAATGTGCAACAGATTTATTTCTCCTCACACATAGTAACAGCTGGAGAACTATGTTTGAACAAGCGCTCATGTGGTAAAACAGTGCTGGTTCCCATCCTGCATATTTATTTGCTCCAGCTGACTTATCTTATCTGTCATTTTATTGGCGGCTCTGGAATGAATGTCTTGATGTAGGATAACAGCAGTCAGATCAGAGTCTCTGGATCTCTCACACGCATTTGATGAATCTCACAATGGCTTGTGTTTGGAAAATTATTCTTCTCAGCATTTTCATTGTCTCTGGTAGAAGCAATGTGATGAAAGGTATGTCCTTAAATGCTTTGAGAAGCTGGTATGGCTTAGATTTAACTTTAATTTAACTTTTTTTTGTGTATTTAACATTTCAGCCTTTCAGCAGTGTATCACCTTTATGAATACATTAGAGCATGAGAGTGTGTGTTGTTTTTAACATGGAAGACATAATGCTGATATGAAGGCAGTGTGAAGACAAACGTTAGTTATGTAATGACTACAAGTCTGCAGTATACAAATAGCGGAATGACTCCCACTATACGATGTGGACACATACGGGCAACAAATATTGCTCTGTTGTTTTTGTTTATACCAGTAATTCTTATTATTTTTTTAATTGTATTAACATTTTTTTTATTAAATAGTGTATTTGAAGTAGTAGCATTATGCAAGTGTGTATTAGTATGTTTTCTAATTTACATAAATGCATTTAGTAGACGCTTTTCTGCAAAGCGACAGAACAGAGAAGCTATTGCAGAGGAACTGGTCAGCAAAAGCAGAAGTATTTAATTTTTTTTGATCTCCATCTAACTGTGAAGCTTAAAATGTTACTTAGTTTATTAGAGTGGCCTTTTATTGTGGCCAACCTAAGGCACATCTGTGCAATAATCATGCTGTCTAATCAGCATCTTGTTATGCCACACCTGTGAGGTGGATGGATTATCTCGGCAAAGGAGAAGTGCTCACTAACACAGATTTAGACAGATTTGTGAACAATATTTGAGAGAAATAGGCCTTTTGTGTACATAGAAAAAGTCTTAGATCTTTGAGTTCAGCTCATGAAAAATGGAGGCAAAAACAAAAGCGTTGTGTTTATATTTTTGTTCAGTATAGATAGATAGATAAACAAGAAATTAAAGCCTAAATTAGGAAAAAAGTTCCCATTTTCCCTAATTTGGGCTTCAGAGATTTATAAAAATCTTCAGTCTTCAATGGACTGTACATTTAAAATGTGATCTGTAATAGCTCAGTAGTCTTAAGATACATCCTGCTCAGTATATCACCAGACTGATCACAGTTGTTCTCCACAACAGGCTATTTTTGGCACATCTCAGACCTCCACTGGGATCCTTCTTATGATGCAGGGAGTAACTCTGCATCAAAATGTGCTTCTAGCGGGGGCCGTCCGACCCCAAACGCAGGCATATTTGGAGATTATTCCTGTGACTCCCCATGGACTCTGATAAATTCAACAATGAAAACCATGAAAGATATCCTACCTGAACCGGACTTCATCATCTGGACCGGGTTTGTGCCATTAAGCACCCTCTTAACTTATAAGACTATTCTTGTAAGTTTAAAGTGCACTCAATAGTGCACTGCAGTGGTGACATATTTTTTGTTGGCCAACTTGTTTGAATTTTGAAGCCTAAATCAGCAGAAGTAAAAGCTAAACTTAGGCCATAAACAAACTACACCACAGTCACATGACTTCAACATCACTACCATTAAGCTTCAACAAATCTTTCAGTATTTATTAAAAAAAAAAAAAAATTCCTTTAAAGTTTGAGTTAGAATAGTCTGCAAAAGCACATTTATAAACATAATGAGGCTGTGAAAGCGACTAGTGAGTAGATGAGTTTACCTGTTCAAAATGATGATGTTTAATGTCCCAACAACCTCTGTACATTTAGACACTTGTTAGCAACTGCCTTTTTCAAAACAAGAGTTAAAAAATAAAAATAAAAAAGGGGTTTTACTGGTGTATTTTATTTATAGACTTAAATGCGAAAATATCTTGAGCTTGTTTTCACCACAGACATTATTTCTGGCATTCAAAGGTGCAGTAAGTGATTTCTTAAAAATGCTGATATTTGAAATCACCAAAACAAATACGCCCCTTCCCAAAAGAGTCACACCCCTATCTAGATGCCTCCGCCCCCACATTCACGTACATGCTATGCAACACAGGCAATGAGTAAGGGGTTATAGGACCACCAAAAGAGGAAGCAAAAGAAAAAAAACTTTATATTAGTAGTATGTTATCTCACTTTGAGAGCCAATGCTTGAAACGGGCAGTGGAGGTTTAGACGTTCGAGACTTATAAGGCATGGAAATTAATGTCTCTATATTCAAGCAAAAAACAGCATAAAACACAGCAAAAACCAACGTTACTCACGTATCAAGAAGAAATAAAGCAACCTTCTGTGTCCTTTTTCAGGCCTTCCTGCTCTTTAAGGTCTTTTGGAAGCAAATATAAAATGTGTATGCATAAAAAAAAATAGTGAAAGAAAGCCCTTTTGAAATCTTTCTTATAATTAAACTCTTTTTTAACAGAGATGATACGCCTCATGTGCCCGATGAGCAGCTGGGAGTCGAACCCGTCCTGCATATAATCAGCAATCTCACCCACATCATAAAAACCACTTTCCCTAGTATGTGTTTCGTATGGCCTGCTAACTGCTTGTTTGTTTCATTTATCTATGAAATTAATTGCACATTTGTATTTCTTAAGACACCAAGATGTATTCTGCAATGGGAAATCATGACTACCATCCAAAGAACCAAATGCCTCCAGAAAAAAACGACATTTATGAGCAAACCGCAAACCTGTGGCATGACTGGCTACATGCTGCGTCAAAAGAAACCTTTAAAATAGGTATAAACTACAGCAGCTCAGCATTAACAATACACTGACACAAAGACAACAAGGAAGAGTTTGGATGAAGAAAAATATTACACTATATTATAATTATATTATACTATATTGTAAAATACATTATGTTATACAGCTTTAGCTAATGTCATATAACTTTCATTGTTAATGTCTTTCACAGGTGGATACTACACAGAAAAGTTGCTGAATCAAACTGGCTTAAGAATCATGGTCCTAAATACAAATCTCTATTACGATCAGAACACACTTACAGAAAGCATCAATGACCCTGCAGACCAGTTCAGTTGGGCCGATAAAGTGCTTCAGGACGCAGCTAAAAATAATGAGAAGGTTAGTTGCATCTTACAGCGAGGAAGCTAAACCTTCAGTTTTGTCAGGTTTTCCATGTATATATGCCATTATTGCACATAAGGAGCCTTTGTTCTGTCATATCCAGGTTTACATTATTGGCCACGTCCCTCCAGGGTTTTTTGAGAAGAAGCGAGATAAAGCCTGGTTCAGAAAAGAGTTCAATAAGCGCTACATAGATCTCATACAGAAGCACAGCGCTGTTATACAGGGCCAGTTCTTCGGTCATCATCACACTGACAGCTTCCGTATGTTCTACAGCTCAGAAGGTACTTTCATTTCTGTTAATAATTCTCTCACATTTTGTGCATCTTTTGGAATTAGAATTACCCTTTAAATTAAAAAAACCTGAAAACCATTTATTAGAAGGGTTATTGTAGTCGTATATGGTCAACATTGTGAAGATGAAAAAAACAGGACTTCACTAACTGATTGATATGGGGTTCAAAACAATGTAGAATCAAACAGTAGACTAAGATTGCATATAGTGGGGGAGGGATGAGCTAACTGTTGATCTTAATAGAGAAGTCAAGATGGGAGGAGACAAGGGATTTGGGGCCTTTTAACAAAATTTCTGTTTTTTTAGTATTCGATTTTAAGAAATTCTGAGCCATCCGCACTTTAAGATCATGTAGGCAAGATGTTAAATATGAGGGAGGAAAAACATAATTGGACTGTAAATACACAATTAATTTGTGTATCCTCAGCATAACTCTGGAATTTAAGACCATGACACTGTGATCTGACCCAGAAGAAGCATGTAGATAAAAAATAGAAGTGGGCCAAGAACAGATCCTGGAGGCACTCCACAGGAAAAAGTGACAGTGCTATTATCAATGCTTTATCAAAACATGTTTGATATTTATGATTTGAGTTTGGGGACACTCAGTCTCGAATGGAAGCAGTTAAATAATCGTAATGACAACACACAACAGAAGATTTTTTGGACAAAAAATCATTGGCGACGAGCCTCGAATTGGTTGACCATACTATTCTAGTTGACCATATCACAGGTATTAATGGAGAAGTCTTGAATCAACCAGCACTTGGGTGACCGGTGAACATAAGGATGATGAGCAATTCTGGGACTTTTGCACCATTCATAAAATCAAGCCAGGAAAAAGTTCAATTGGTGCAGTTGTGATGAGGTGTAAAAAGGTTCTATGTTAACCAGAGAGAAAAAGATAACATATGAAAAAGGGTAGAGGTCTTGTGACGTGAGTTTATTAATAACGAAAAACATTGACTTACACAATTCAAGATGAGAATCACTCACAAAACGCAGCCACACCAAACAACACCACCACAATAGCCAAGCCCAGGGAGGTACAATCGACAAAAAAATATGGAAAGAATGCTATATATACACTACGCCAGAATGCTAGCATACACATTAGTACCTAAAAGGCACAAAAGTGTACTTTTCAAAAAGGTATTGCCCCAGTGACAGCTTTTGTAGCTTTTTCTGAGAGTGTACCTTTTAAAAAGGTACACATTTGTAGCATATTTATCCCTAAAAGGTGTATATTAGTACTTCAACTAAATGGTGCACCTTCCTTTTGAAAGGGTACTGCCCAAGTGATGGCTTTTTTTCTGAGAATGAAGATTACTTTCACAAATTGTTTGTAAAATGGGAGCTGTTAATACCCTTTTACAGGATCTCCCATAAGTGCGATGTTCCTGACTCCAGGAGTGACGCCCTGGATAACAACATTACCTGGTGTCATAGATGGTGGAAATAATCCTGGAATTCGCATGTTTGAGTATGACACCGAAACCCTTTTGATCAAGGTAAGATCCATCCACGTGAAGAAATGTATTTATACTGCAAACCTTGTTTTAGTATCACTGAGGCCTATTATAGTTGTCGTTAATATTTTGAATTAGATTTTATTTTCTGTTTTCATTCTAATTTTAGTTTTAAGTTTTAGTAATTTTATTTTGTTTTAATTTAATTTAATATATGTCTATACCGCCATTGTGTTTTCGCAAGCGACAACAGTGTACCAGTCTTAACGCCATGGCGAAAGTTCAAGCAAAGCATGCCAACTGTTCTGTCTTTGGTTGCACTGATGAGCACAGAACACTATTTAGAGTCCCAGCCTCAGAGAGCAGTGGATTTATTGATTTATTTACTGTATATAACGCAGCTGCCACACATATCTAATACAGACATGCAATTTCCTTCCCAGCCGTTTACCTTCACAGAGATAACCAACTGTTTTTGTTACTCTTGTGTGTTTTTAACATAAACTTGTGTGTATTTGACAGTTTAAGCACAATAAGACATGAAAGAGAATTTAATTTAGGCCGCGTGACAACCGCTTTCTGTGCGCATTCTTTGGATATGTGCACTCAGAAACCCGTTTATCAGAAGTTTAAACTAATATGGTTTAATTAAAACGCATGATTTCAGCGTGATAGACACGATAATAGTATACCACAAGTATTTGAGGTACAAGCTGTAAAGGCAGTCCTATTCTGAAAAAGGGGGCAAGGAGCAGCAGCTCATTTGCATTTAAAGAGACATGCACAAAGACAGCCTGTTTCTGCTTCCACTCAAAATAGGCATTTTCAAAATGATATAATAAATGATCTGTGGTAGGTTTGTCAAAAGTACCGACTTCGGTACCAGTCGGTACTGAAATTTAAAAAATGTGATGATACAAGCATTTCCCATGGAAATTTTGAAAGCCGCATCTCTCGGAGGATTTGTCTATGAGCAGATATATTAGAGATCTGCTGACGGATCCGCTGAGAGATGTGGCTTTCAAACGCTCCCCTGTGCTAATCTGTGTGAGCACTCGGTGAAGATCGTGAAGCGATGATCATTGTAGCCAATCACACTCATATCTGTTGATCTGTTGAGCTTGTGAACACAATGGCCAATCAGCGGTGTTTGAGAATCAGCTCAACAGCGCTCAAAATTCCCACGGGAAATGCTGGTATTGTCACATTTTTTCAATTTCAGCACCGACTAGTACTTAAGTCAGTACTTTTGACAACCCTAATCTGTGGGGTATTTTGAGCTGAAACTTCTGGGGACACCTGAGACTTATATTACATAGTGTAAAAAGGGGCAAAATATGTCTCCTTTAAAGCTGCAGCACATAACTCTAGCCTTTCTATCGCCATCCATGTTTGAAACATAAAAATGCAAGGTACTTGGAGTTATTTTTTATTTTTATTTTTTTACATGGGTTGTGCTTTGGCACTGCTCCTGTGGGTAGATGAATCTGTGATCACCACATCAGAGTGGTTCTGTCACTGTATGTCCACATACTTCATACTTGGCATATATCCAAAAAAAAAATATCATCTAAAGAAGTAAGTAAAATATCTATAAACGATTGCTCAGTCAAATCAGATCACATGGTACTCTCTCTCATAGTTACCAAAAGATAAGTGACTAAACCTCACTTTACCTCACTAAAAAAATGAAATAGGAATAATAATAATAAAACAAACAACAACAAAATAAATAAATGAATAAAAAAGAAGCTTGATACCAATCTGAATCAAGCGAATAAGTGTTCTTACCAGTTCAGCAGAAAAAAGCCAGATCTCGGAGTTGTTCATTTACCTTCGTTTTAGCACAGGCTTTTGTCGCCTTCTGTTTTTGACTGCAGACCCTCCACAGCTTGAGGTTTCTTAGTTTTGAAAACAGGTTCCCCAGATGTTTAGAACTTTACAGATTAAAGCAGCCATCCTGATGACAAGTTTAAATCCTAAGCAACTGTTGTAAGAACAAGCTACAAATGCTCCACACACAACTTTTAATAGCCAGATCTGCTTTCTGTTTATGGACGTGATGTAACCACACAAAAAAGAATGACATCAAACTGATGAATTACATCAATTTCCTGCAAAAATCGGACCCGGCACCTCAAATTGTCACTGTTCACTGTTGTAAATTAAAGGGATAGTTCACCTCAAAATGAAAATTCTGTCAATTACTCACCCTCATGTCGTTCCAAACCCGTAAGACCTTTGTTCATCTTCAGAACACAAATTAAGATATTTTTGATGAAATCCGAGAGCTCTCTGACCCTCCATAGACAGCAACGCAACTGGTAATGTTTCCAGGTCCAGAAACATAGTAAGGACATCAGTAAAATAGTCCACGTGACATCAGTGGCTCAACTTCAGTATTGCGAAGCTACGAGAAAACTTTTTGTGCGCAAAGAAAAGAAAATTGAAGTTGAGTCACTGATGTCACATGGACTGTTTTACTGACGTCCTTGCTACGTTCCTGGACCTGGGAACATTACCAGTTGCGTTGCTGTCTATGGAGGGTCAGAGAGCTCTCGGATTTCATCAAAAATATCTTAATTTGTGTTCTGAAGATGAACAAAGGCCTTACGGGTTTGGAACGACATGAGGGTGAGTAATTAATAACAGAATTTTCATTTTGGGGTGAACTATCCCTTTTAGGTTAAAAAAAGTTATATACTGCTATTAGCACTGATTTACACATTGCTTTTCTTGCTGCTTTGTGTTCCTGAAGGATATATGCACCTACTATATGAACCTGACATACTCAAATAAGGTACATGAGCGCTGGGAGAAGGAGTACCGGCTGACGGAGGCGTTTCGTGTGCTGGACGCCTCTCCCGCCTCCATGCACCACGTGATGGAGCGGATAAGCAGCGACAAGTGTTATCTGCAGAAGTACTATGAGTTCAACTCCGTGAATTATGACCTGACGGAGTGCCACGCTGACTGCCGCGTCGATCATGTGTGCGCGATGAGGGAAGTGGACTTTGAGGCGTATGAGAAGTGTGTGGTGAAGGAGGGAGGATCGTCCACTGCTCCAGTGCTGTTTACTCTGCTGCTGTCACTGATGCTGAGCCTGCTGTGTTTGAACTGATCACAGAACAGCAGCGTTTATGCAATATTGTCACGTGATCCCTTCAGACCGGTGAATGACGTTCTCACCAGTATTTAAAGTATTTAAACTTTTAATGTAGCTACTCTTCATAAACTTGATCTATCATGACTTCTTTATATTTATTGTCTCTTAGTTCAGCCCAAAATGAAAATACATAAATAAACAAAACTCATCTTTTGGATTCCACAGAAATTTGGAGTGACATGAAGGTAAAAAAAAAAATTACAGTTGTCTTTTCTTCTTTACTGAGACATACTGTATATCTGAGTGAAATGGCTTCTCTACAATAACACTGTAGAATGCAATAACACTGTAATGTTTTTCATCCCATGTCAGAAACAAGCTTATTTGTCTCTATTCATATACAATTTTTTTTTCATTTTGCGTGAAAGACTGTCAAAAGTGGTTGGATTCATCTTATTTATGATGATAAATTATGCACTCCTGCAATTTATGTATAAATGCATTCATCAACATTATATTAATGCCATACTTGTGGAGATTAGCAGTAATTAGGGCATCTAGCAGTAGGAGCACTCACCAACAATACAGTACAGTAGTAACAAAACAGTACAATACAGTAGCCATCTGAAGTTGCAAATTAAACTTGTGTGGACAAAAATAAACTGAATAATGCACAAAACATTTCCAAATAAAATTCAACCTACGTGTTCAAGAGAACAAAATCATTTCCTGGGTTCAAAACTGGTGCAAAGTATCAGTAATAAAATAATAAAAAATTGCAGCAACTGGGGAAGGCTGTGACTCTTTTTCCTACATAATAAATGATTTGCACCACATCTGTTGAGGCATCCAGGAATTTACATGATAAATGTATTTCCATCAGAGTTCATGTGCATGTTTTCTTACAGAATAAATACATTATCCACCTCGGAAAAAATGTTTTTATCTTTTTAACGTCATCATCTTATTATTCAGACTGTGATGACATGAATGTGTCTTTAACATGAACGCCCCATATGAAGATTTACATGTTTGACTCCATGTGATAAAGCAACAATAATCTGCCAAGATGCTTGAGATGAAATAAATGCTCAGTCTTTCTTGGTAACTAGTCAAACTCATACTCTTTGTACATTATCTGGTTATCTGTATGTGGTCATTATAAATGTGACGTCCGATGGACTGATAATCCTTATGATGCTCATAAATACCAAGTATATAATAAATCTCATCGCATTCAAAATCAATGCCTGAACCTGTAGTGAAGCTGATAAAGTGTGATGTCACACGTACTGTATGTGTATTTGAGGTTGAAATAAGATTACGCAGATCTTAACAAACACATGTGAAAACACATGAGATGCAAATGGGGTCACATGACAAAAACTTGTTTGGTGGACACATACGGCTTCATGGCGTTCTCCAGGGCCTTTCTGAAGTCTTGAAGGCTCACTTCAGTGCAAGCTGGAGCCGACAGCTTCCCGGCACGAATCAGGACACAGAGTTCATCCAGCATGTTACGCAAGGCATCTTCATCTATCACAAAGGTGTCAATGAGTATCTTAGATGAAAATCTATTGATCCTCAAACAACAGCACGATTTAAGAAAGCTTCAGTGAATTCATAACGTCTATTTTTCTGGAGACACTCACCATGTTTGTTGTCTCTCTTCCACTGGGTCACCCAAAAACCTCTTATTTTTACATCTTTAAAGATCAGGGCACTCTAAAGAAAGCATCAGAGATTTATATAATTGAAAAGTACACTACATGCTAGTAACATGACTATATAAATCTTCCACTGTAATTATATAGTTCAGATATCAAGGTTGATCCAGTGCAGATAAGACCGTCAAACTCACCACTGGAACAGTGACTGGTTGTTTGGCCATCCCACCGTAGGTCACCATGCTGCCTCCACTTCTGAGGAGCACAGACACCTTGCTCATTCATTTACAGACCCCATACATAGTGCATATCAATTAATCAAATCAAAGTGTGTTATGTTGTTCCGCTGGCTGGTTTGGTTCATGCTTTAGAACAGCGGTCGATACGGAGGCCCCCTTCCAACTAGGGATGAAACGATGACCAGTTTTCATGATAAACCAAGGTAAAATATTACTATATATATATATATATATATATATATATATATAAAACTGTTTCAGAATTTAATTAACATTAAATCCATGTTTACCACGATTTAAAAAAAAGCTAAATTAATACCTGCCCAGCATAAAGCAAAGTTAGCAACAGTCTCACGCAGGCAAGCATGCAACTTAGGTTTTGATTTCTGTGACAACATTGCGGAAAACAGAGGGCCAAGAGAGTGAATTTGTATTTTCTTTCAGTCCGTCTGCATTTTGGACTGAATTTTTACACAGTGTTGTAAATTTGAATGAAAAATTAAGCAATGTGGAATGTGGAGTCTAAACAATTCAGATAATAAGGTCTCTAGACCAGATAAAGTACTTGAAATCATTTATAAATTTGATCATTTTGAATTTTGAAGTGGTTTGAATGCTGAAATGTGAAACGTTTTTTGTCGAAATGTTAATTTTATTACACAAAGTTCATAGTGTTGGTTTAAAATGTAAAACTTGTTGATATGATTTAAATGTGCATACCAATACTTTTTGAACATTTCCAGCACATTTTAACAACACCATGATAATGCAGACAACCATAATAATTTTGGTCATTATAATCATGATATAAAATTTTCATACCATCTCTACATCCAACAAAATATTTAAGGGTCTCCTATTATATTGAAGAAGATATTTCCTCTAGTATTTCTGCTGTAATTATCAGAGGTGGGACCAAGTCATTGTTTTGCAAGTCACAAGTAAGTCTCGAGTCTTTGCATTCAATTCTCGAGTCAAGTCCCGAGTCAAGACAAGGCAAGTCCAAGTCGAGTCCCGAGTCAAGACAAGGCAAGCCCAAGTCGAGTTGCAAGTCCTCAACTTTTAGCTTCAAGTCTTAAACAAGTCATTAGTGCTCTTTGCCCAAATTAGTGTCTCAGTATTAATTACCA
>JAFVLL020001100.1:0-18698 GCA_021397915.2 Tor tambroides | reverse complement strand
ATTAAATTATATTCCAGTTTTAAATGTGCTTCTGATTACAGATAGCCTGAGTTTACACAAGATTTGTATTTTAAAGAAAACCAGTTCGAAGGGAGTATAGTTTGCTCTTGGGGTTAAAAGAATTTCTTATCATGAAATTCTAATGGTATGACAATTAGATTAAACTGTACAGAAATTGAAATCTACACGCTAATACACACTATACCCATAGTCACGCAATGCTGATGTTGTTAATTTGAGAATAAAGTATAACAATAATAATAATTTGCACGGTTTGCTGTAATATGAGCTAACCGATCTTTAGATTTAATCACCATTGGTAGCGCGATTTATGGTAATGTTTTTTTCCTCAGTTGGTCAGAACAAACGTGACTGACTTGTAACTTACTTGTTCAGATGACAATATCCAGTGAAAATTCTTATTTGGGTCATATATTCCAAGATGTAGACTAATCTGTGATTGTGAAGTACAGTAAATATCCATACCGGTGCGGTGACTGACATTCACCTCAAAACATTAGATTCATCCGCGCTGGAGCAGTGCCAGAGTACAACCCCACGCAAGCAAGATAATTCCGCAAGTAACTGCAATTCCAGGTTTTCAAACATAGACGGCGACAAAGAGGCAAAACTTACGGACTGCAGCTTTAACTAAACTAAACTTCATTCACAAGTGAAGACAAATGAATGTGAAACAGGAGATCCAGTGAAGTTTGTTTTTGTGAGCAGTGAAGTGCACTAAGCTTTGTCCCTGAGCCCTTCAACCCCTAACATCTCATCCTAACCCCTTCAGCAACTCCTCCATGGTCCAGCGTCTGCCGAGCGGGCTGAGATTATGCCATCTCGTCCTCTCCTTGAACCCCTCACGTCCTTCGGATCAGGCTCTGCTCCTTCACTGATAACCCCCTGCCCGCTCTCAGCGTTTCTCCCTTGGCAGAGCTGCGTCACGGGGCCGGCTGCATCCTCGGGCCTGCCCGTCTGCCCAGAGCCGCAGTCTCACGCTCTCCCGTAGTGCAGCCGAAGGCCCCCGTTGTGCAGTTGATTGATGCTTTGAGCGGAGAAGTGCTGCACCATGCTGATGCTTTTTATGACCTTCCAGCAGAGCAGGATTTACAGCGCCAAGCACCTTGGTACCAAGTGTGGGTTCGGCCAGCCGCTCTCTGCAGGGCAAAGCACATGACGGGTTTTGTTTATCGCAGTGTGTGTGTGTTTGTGAGACAAAGAGAGAGTGTATGCCGCTACCAAAGGCTTAAGAGATATCCTTAAAGGGGAAGTTCTGCACCACTAGCAGCACCAAATGGAATGGCAGTGAAACATGGCCATAAAATCATCCTTTTAGATTAGAGCACACTTTCTAAAAAAAAATAGTGTGTTATAGTAACACTATTGCCAAGTTGTTCTCTAAATTTTTTTCTGTGTGTGTGTTTAGTGATCGGGGAGCCTGTGAATCTGGACTGGTATAACCCGCAGGGGGAGCGGATGGTCCCGTCTCAGCGGGTGGCCCTGCACAATGAAGGTGTTCGTTCCAGACTCACCCTCTACAATGCCAAAATAGAAGATGCTGGCATCTACCGGTGCCAGGCCAACGACGCACAGGGACATACACAGGAGGCCACTGTGGTGCTGGAAATCTACCGTGAGTATCAAACGCTAACAAATAAATCTGCTCAGACACACCTTTTGTTGTCATCATGATCCTTATAACTTAATTTTTGTAAATGCATATGAAAAAAGATCAGAAATTAACAGGGGCCTTGGGATAAAATATCAAAAATATTATTATGTCCCATAATGAACTTTTACAAAATGGCTTTTAATGAATTCATCTGTTTTTAGTCATAAAATATTTTAGATACATTTAAATCACAGAATTACATTAAGCTTTTTCAACAGAACCTTTCCTTGTATAGACTTCTTTTAAAAAGAGGAAATAACTAGGATTAAGTAAAGTGCAAAAATAATAAAACTAATTGAATGCAATAAAATCAAGATCAAGAACTGTTACATCATCTTAATTATCTATGAACAAGCAGGGGAAAAACATTTTTTGAGTATTTGTGTATTGTAACATCTCCAAAACGCTTCAAGAAAACTACCTACAAAGCTACAGTAGCTACTGTGAAAAGTTTTAGGCACTTGTGTGTGCAAATGTTGTAAAGATAATTTCACAAATAAATTTTATTTAGCAATTAGCTTCTATCAACTAAATTAAATCAACATTTATGGGCCAGATAGCCCTTCAAACGAAGATTTTTCAGGACCACACTATAAACAAAGGGCTATGAATCATCTCAGCGTAAACCGGCTGCAGCGGCAACATGGCTGCCCGAGCGAACAAAAAGACACATAAATGTAAGCATTATTGGCATTAATAAAGATTTTAATGAAAAGTAATCATTTGTTTTATGTTACATTCAAAAGTGATTTCATATTTGCGGTCATGTTATTCAAAGAAATGTTTGCAAAAAAATCGCTAAAGTTTCCTAACGTTATATCATTACTAACTGCACGATAGTGCCACAACATATTTTCATGTCTGATCAGGGCGATAACCACCATAGACATTGAGGGGCTAGTTCCCCCAATAATTAGAAATCGCTAAACCGTTTTTCTCAAATACTGAGAGAGAGAGAGAGAGAAGTGTATGTGAGTCTGTGCGTCTCTCTTTATAGTGAGCGAGTATAAGTTACTTCAGAAAGTGATTTTATCCTCTCTTTGCTGGAAAATACAATGTAGCGATTCAGTATTTAAACTGTTATTAATAAAAAGTCGTGGGGCGGCGTTGACAAGTTTCTTTGCTCCTGGATGTGAGCTGCTCAATCTCCAATGTGTGTGTGTGTGTGTGTGTGTCTGTGTGTGCGCGTCAGTAAGCAGCTCATTAATATAGAACGGTAATTAAAGTCTCTAATGCACACCAGTAGGTGTGTTTATTGTAGCAGCTAGACAACGTATGATCACATGTGACGGTATAGTAGTGGTGTCGCAATTCTTAGGGGAATATTTTCACCCCTACCCCTTGGCACTCTGTTTCAAGGGACAAGTGGAAGGGGTAGGCGGAGGGGTAGGGGTATAAAATAGAATTGGGATTGGGTCTTACCAACCAAAAGAGAATCGAGACACCCCTACCCCTTCACGTGAACGCGCAAAACGGAGGGATAGGGGAAAGTGAAGGGGCTAAGGGGTAGAAATGGGATTGGGCCTTAGTCTGTCTATGCATTTACATAAATTAAGTTATCTCTGTGTGGAGCACTGTCTGTTGTCAGACTACTTGTGCATACAAATAATTAATGTTTGGAAATGTAAATTGATAATTCCTACTGACACACTGGCAAAAAATAGAAGTAACTGAGTTAACTGAACCATTTTTTGTTTTTGAAAATACTAGTGGCTTAAGACTTTTGCACAGTAGTCTATAGAGAGAGAGAGAGAGAGAGCGAGAGAGAGAGAGAGAGACTACTGTGCGTGTGTGCGTGCGTGCATGTGTGCAAGGCAAGGACACATTAATTGGACTAAAGTGACAATAAAGACATTTATAAGATTTCAAAATATTTTTGTATCAAATAAATGTTTTTTGTACCTTCTATTCATCAAAGAAGCAATTGTTTCAATGTTTTTAACATTGTTAATAATAAGAAATGTTTTTGAGCAGCAAATCAGCATGTTAGAATGATTTCTAAAGGATCACGTGACTCTAAAGCCTGGAGTAATTATGCTGAAAATTCAGCTTTACGATCACAGGAATAAATTACATTTTAAAATATATTTAAAATAAAAAACAGTTATTTTAAATTGTAATAATATTTCACAATAGCACTCTTTTTACTGTATTTGTAATCAAATAAATGCAGCTCTGCTGAGCATAAGAGACTTTTTACAAAACAATTTAAAATTTTACTGAGCCCAAACTTTTGAACGATCATTTTGAATTCAGGTACTGCGCGTTATTTGTAAGTTATATCTATCTTCTGTTGTTGAGCAAAGTGCACCCTGGTCATTTTGTAGAAATGCATTTTTCTTTTTTTCTTTTAATTGATGTATTTTCAAACCTGTGCTGACAAGTTTAGCAGTGTGAGGAGACATAATGGGATCAGAAAATGGCATGAGCCAGAACTGAACTTCATTGAACTTCAGTGAACCAGAACACAACAAATCTTTTCACATTGTTGTTACATGTTACAGTGTTTACTATAAATTGCTTGTGCTTAGAGACAGAACCAGTTAGAGAATTTTAAGAATGTAGATCCTAAATCACCTGTGATTCCACATTGTGGGGCTCTTCAGCATGAAAAGCAAGCAGCTTTTGTCTCTGCTGCTCATGGCACTCGGCACACAGAATCCACCCAGGGGATACCAGGCTTCCTGGCACGCCTACGGTCTCTGAGCGGTGGGGATGCTGTCCCTTTCAACATCCAATCACTGTCAAAGCCCAGACTCACATCTGTGCCGAGAGACCAGTCAGAGATGCCTAGATAATTGTCTTTTTTGCTCTATTTTACAAATAAACAGAGAAAATAACAAGCTGGCTTTTCATGTGTGGAAGTAAAGTTCTGACAAGTGATGTTCGCATTTCAGTTCACCTGTTTTCTTAAGATGGTATGTTTTGAAATGTCTTGAAATAGCTTGTCATCTAAGGTACACTCATGTATTTCCTCTAAAGTTTGTTTGTTTCCAGTAACATGCATCATTCCAATTTCAGACTTGGCTGAAATCAATACAAAGATATCAGAAAAATAAAATTGCACCTGAAGAAAAAAAAAACAAAAACGATGCAGTAACCCTCCATCTGTCCTCATTTGTTCTCTTTGGAGATTATATTTGAGGCAAACTTTTACCTCGAATTATCATACATTTACATTGAGATTTATTCAGCATATTACAAGGAAGCATGCTGTTACATGTCCCGGCTATAAAAGCAGTTTAAGACTACTGTATATTGATGCAAATTGCAATGGAACAGCATCTTGGCACAACTATGTGGGAATCCATTACATAGCTAAGGACATTATGTGTGTTAGCACAAAAACCCCTCCACCATTGGAAATGCAGCCATTGAAATAGCTGTTTTGATTTTCCCTGTGAATAGAGGACATCCAAAAGCTTTCAAAGAGAGCTTCACAATGCAGAGGAAATGGACGTGTTCCATCCGAAGATGTTTGACAAATCTGTTGATGTAAAGCTAAATGTAATTCCCCGAACAACGAGACAGCTGCCGCCACACGACAGAGAGGGAACCAACATTATTGAGAAGAAAAAAGGTGACTGAGACGGGGGAGTATTGTGGTGTGGTCAAATGAATGCACCTTAAAGGAATCGTTCACAACTTTCTTTCCTCTGTGGAACAAAAAGTTTCAAATTTTTGAAAAAAAAATAAATAAATGAAATTTTAAGGAAAGTGGTGGTTGTGGTTGTGCAAATGTAATGAATTGGGAGCAAAAAAGTATCAAAAGTATCATAATTTACTCCATATGTGTGCACTCTATTCCAAGACATTTGAAGCCATATTATAGTTACTGTATATGAGACTGAAATTCAGTGAATGCGAATATCCAGTGATTTTCCAGTGAGCTCTTTACCTGAGAACTGCTTTGACTAGATTCTCTGCAAAAAGTGATTTTTTTTGTCTTGTTTTCTAGTACAAAATGGTGCAATATATTAATTATTTTTCTAAAAAATATCTACATTACATTTCTAGAAATAATATTATATTAATAAAATAATACTATATTAAATATACAGTAAACTGTTTTCCTTTTGAATTAAGTTTATTTTTCTTACCCCTTTGACAGATACATTTTTTTTTAAGCTTAAACGTACTTAATTTTGAAAACAAGATTTAATATCTTACATCATTTTGCTCCTCAAGTGAATGCGTCTTGATATAATAATGTTTGTACTGGGGGGAAAAAAGGCAAAAATACTGAATAATTAAATCATTTGCTGTAGATCTTTTAAGATTCATGAGCCCTATTTATAAATCAATAATTTGGACTGATTTTGTGAACAGAAATCTTGTGAACTTATTAAAAAATAATAATAATAATAATAATTTGGTCACAAATTCAGTCAGACATTTCCACATCTATCATGAATGTATTAAGGAAAAAAAAGTTTAAAAAATGAGAGTGAGAAAATCATGACAGAATTTTAATCTTTGAGTGAACCAATCCTTTTGGAAACACACCTTAATTGATTCCTTTGTTAAACTCTTGAATTAATGGGGAAGAGGTGACTAAAAGTAAGAAAGAATGAGTGCGAAAACGAGATATGCCAAGCACAGACAAAGTGAAGAAGAAAGGAAAAGGTGAAAGGGTGAGGAAATTTCTCTCTTTAAAGGGCCCGGCTTCAAAGGATTAAAGCACAGGGGTAAAACAAGGCTATAAGAAATGTTCACCAGATTGTCTTTCTTTTCTTTTTTTAATGTATGAGAATGTTATTTTAATCCTCGGTGTGTTTAATTAGTAGATATTGCAAAGTTTCAGGAGATATTTCCCAATCTTGCTTCTCTGTGGCTGACTTTGTTCCAAGCTTGGCATTTGCCTATGTTCCATTAGAAGTTGTATTTAGAGCAGTGGGAGCCGTGTGTAAACAGACATGACTCACAGATCAATATGCAGAGCCGCTGTGCTGATGAGGGTGTGCTGCATCTTTCAGCCCTCTGAAGACACATTTTCTTATGCTGCGGTGTAGCAGATGTTTACAGCAGCTTCCCACACAAACAAAAAGTGGTTTTGGTGTGTCAGAATGTGGCTGTGAATTGTGAATAATCAGAGACGATGTGGAAGCACACCTGATTTATGACAAGCAGACGTAGATGTTGACATGTCCCTTGTTTTTCGTTGATTTTTCTTTGGTTTCCGCACTGAGGGGTTCTGAACTAGTTCTCCAAAGCCCTCATGTTTTTTTTTTTGCCACTTGGATTTAAAGTGTTACAAATGAAATCCGTACAACTTCCACCCAACATACAGCCCCATCCAGAACTATTAGCAGCATGCAACTTAATCAGACATGTTTGTTTGTTTGTTTTGTTTTCATTTTGGGTATTTTATTGAAGAGCTAGTCAGTGTAGAGAAAAGAAAATGTCACAAGCAGCTTTGGGGACTACTGTAGTTAAACAAACTGACAAACTAGTTAAATGTAATGGTGTTACATAATTTACTTACAAAATAAATGTAACTAATCTGTTATAGTTACTGAGAAAAAAAACAGCTGTTATTAAAATAACGCGATAGAAGCTGCCCCAAACTCAGAACTATAAAGAAATGAAGAAGGTTGTGTCTGAAAGCTGTGCGCGCTGTCACCCCTCCCTCATCCTGCCCGGCGGTAATGGTACTGTCCAACCGCGAGACCAAAACACAGAAATGGAGAATAATGAGTCATTTTTATTTTTGTTCAAAAATCATATTCGAACGCAACATTCATCTAGTTCAGTATATAGTTCTTCATCTATAGCAAATTGAACAAAGCACTGCAAAGCTTTACACAGAGAGTGGATTCCTATGGTGCAAGAAAGTCAGAATTGCGAGATCTAAACTCGCAATTGCGAGAAAAAAAGTCAGAATTGTGAGATCTAAACTCTCAATTGCGAGAAAAAAAGTCAGAATTGCGAGATAAAAAGTCGCAATTGCGAGAAAAAAAGTCAGAATTGTGAGATCTAAACTCTCAATTGCGAGAAAAAAAGTCAGAATTGCGAGATAAAAAGTCGCAATTGCGAGAAAAAAAGTCAGAATTGTGAGATCTAAACTCTCAATTGCGAGAAAAAAAGTCAGAATTGCGAGATAAAAAGTCGCAATTGCGAGAAAAAAAGTCAGAATTGCGAGATCTAAACTTGCAATTTCGAGAAAAAAAGTCAGAATTGCGAGATCTAAACTTGCAATTTCGAGAAAAAAAGTCAGAATTGTGAGATCTAAACTCGCAATTGCGAGAAAAAAAGTCAGAATTGCGAGATAAAAAGTCTCAATTGCGAGAAAAAAAAGTCAGAATTGCGAGAAAAAAAGTCAGAATTGTGAGATACAAAGTCGCAGTTACCTTGTTTTATTTTTTATTCAGTGGCGGAAACGGGCTTCCATAGTTGTGCTGCTTTTGTGGAAACTGCGATGCATTTTTTCAGGATTCTTTGCTAAAAAGAAAGCATTTATTTGAAATAGAAATCTTTTGTTGCATTATAAGTGTCTTTACTGTAACTTGATCAATTTAACACATCCTTGCTAAATAGAAGTATTAATTTATTTTTAAAAAGTCTTACTGATCCCGAACTTTTGAATGCTAATTTGTACATTAGTAGCATTTCACAACATTTTTCTCCTCCCCGATCCACAGAGAAGCTGACGTTCAGAGATGTGAGGTCTCCTCAGGAGTTTCGACAGGGTGACGTGGCTGAAGTGGTCTGTGATGTCACCAGCTCCCCCGTTCCTGTGGTCTCCTGGTTTTACAACAATGTGGAGATCATTGAAGACACTGAGAGTAAGTAATCTGCCATACCGCCTATCAACTATATTGTAAAGCACACCTATGCAGCTAAATAGATTAGATAAATACATATTGTTACTTTAATTGATGAAAATTATTGTAGAGCTCAAGATGCTCTGGAGCTGATTTGAGAAATAGAAAAAGATTATCAAAAAAAAGAAATGAATGAATGCTTAAAGTATTATTATTGTAAAGGATTTAAGACCTTGATCACTGCAAAAATTTGAAAATATTATTTCCTTTCCCAACTTAGTGGTGACAAGTGTTAACAAGCAAGCTGGTGAAAAAAATAATTAAATAAATCTGTGTTTTATGTAAATGTGATTTCAGCCAGCAATAAATATAGCTCCTTTGATGGCATAATTAGCCTGTCATTAACACGCCATCAAATATTTTGTTCTCCAGAGTTTCAGCTCCTACAAAACAACAATTTGCAAGTCCAGAGAGTAACTAAAGCAGATGAAGGAGTGTATCGCTGCGAGGCCAGAGTCGAGGCCAGGGGAGAGATCGACTTTCGGGACATCATCCTGGTGGTTAACGGTGAGTTTGGGAAGCTGTGTTATCCACTGAGATGGATCCAGTAGTCATTCCCGAGATCTGTCAGGTTAAATAATACATTATATTTGTAATTTCCATTTTTTGGCAAACTGTTCCTTTAAACATAAAGGCGTTCCAGCCCTATCTTTCAGACGAAAACCCGTTATCTCAATGACATTAGCCCTGTGCCGTCTGATGGGAAGGAAACGGCACAGTGACATCACCCCGTCTGCGTGTCCTTGTCTAATGCAATGATAGCGAACATGAACGGGTGTCTGTTTAGTTTACTTCTGATATTTTCCTTGCTGATCCAATCATGGTGCTCAATGAGGCATGACCGATAATCCAGCCGACATGACAACACATATCAGAGAGCGACATAAAATAAATGCCACTCTGCTGGGCTGTTCTGAAGCCCCTGGTCAGATAAGTGTTAGATAGGGAATACAAAATTAATATGTCTTTGTCCTCTAGGAGACGTTTTGATCTTTTCAAAGTTAGCCGCTTTTGCTGGATGCATGTTGTCAAATGAAAAGTCTGGACACTTTGAGATGACTTTGAAATGCCTAGGCCATACATACTAAACAGCGTCTCTGTAATATCTGTAATGTTGTGGCTTTAATGTGTGAGTTAGGCTGCAGAGAGCTTAGTTTTCTCCGGCCCCTGCGTGATATGTGTGTATATGAATATAGATATGAAGAGAAATGAAATGAAAATGACTCTTCAAGAAACTGAGATTATTTCTTATGCAGGAGTTTTATTTAGTTTACATAAATGAGCAGCACTGGAAATTGTTGCATAGCTTAGATTCATTTTCAATTGTTGCATAGACGTATCAATGCTGTTGCCAATATTTCTTTTAAAATTATTTATTAGAAGTAAAAATATAAATACATGAGGATTCTTGTAAAATTCATTTGAATGGCATACAATAGCATTCAATAGTTTTGAGAAAAAAAGTATATTGAAAGAAGTCTGTTATACTGTTCAAGGCTGCATTTATTAGATAAAAATAAATGCAGCCTTGGAGAGAGAAAAATACAGTTAAACACTGTAAAATATTGTAAAAAAAAAAAGAAAAAAGAAAATATTTTACGATCTAATTTAATCCTGTGACTGCAAAGCTTAATTTCAGCAGCCATTACTCCAGTCTTCAGTGTCACATGATTGTTCAGAAATCATCATTTGCTATATTATTATTATCAATGTTGTGTTGCTTAATATTTTTTGAAAACTGTCAAAATACAAAGAACAGCATTTATTTGAAATATAGATCACATAAATAAATGTACATTTCTTTACTGTCACTTTCAAGCAATCTACACTTTTAAAAATAAAGGTGCTTCACGATGCCATAGAAGAACCTTTTTTATCTAAATGGTTCCATAAAGAACCTTTAACATCTGAAGAACCTTTCTGTTTCTCAAAAGGTTCTTTGTGGCAAAAGAAGGTTCTTCAGATTAGAAAAAGGTAAGAAAGAGATGGTTCTTTAAAGAACTTTTGACAGAATGGTTCTTTGTGGAACCAAAAATGGTTCTTCTACGGCATCGCTGTGAAGAACCTTTTAAGCACCTTTATTTATAAGAGTGTATTGCTCCCTTACTGAATAAAATTATTAGTATTTTTAATTAAAAAAACATCTTACTGACCCCAAACTTTTGAACAAAGTCCAGTAATTGAATAATTATCAGACATGTTTGAAGTTATATTAATGTTCCTGAGATGTTGTTGAGATCCCATTTGAAACACTAAATGACAGTGAGATTACTGTTTATTCCCATGAAAAAAAAAAAAAAAATTGAGAAGTGGGAAATGTAAGCAGCAGTTGCTTTCTATTCAGTCTCATCGCTGCATCAGAGGAACAATTAAGATATTAAAGAGATCTGAGTGGTTTTTACTCCGGTAGATTTTTGTACTTCAAAATAACTGCTTTATTGTCATTTTTATTTGTAGCTGAATTATTAGCTTTTGAAAGTGTGTAATTGTTGATGATAAAGGTCAGTTCAGTCTGTGTTAGATGGTTTTCTGCCCTGATTTGATGTCTTAGTGGCCAATTGTGTCTCACATTAGCAGAGCTGTTTCAGTTGGGCATGCGTATCTGGGAATAGGTTAAATTAGATTACTGCCTTTGGAAAATAGGCATCGATTGGCAAGAAAGTCAATGATAATCTTGTTGGAACCATTTCTGTGCATGACAGCCCAGTGCTGTGCAGTGTGTGTGTGTGTGTGTTTCCTCCATGATCTTACCACAATTCCACAGGGATAGTTCATTGAGAAGTTAAAAATCTGTAATTATTTAATCACTCTGATGTTGTTCCAAACCAATGACTGACTTTCTACTGCAAGAGAAGAGTAATCCTGCAGACTGTGTTGGTTGTTTTTTCATGCAATGAAAGCACACTTTAACCTCACAAAAGGATTGCAAAAAAATTATTTAAAAAGTTGTTCATATTTTTCATATTTTAAAAGTTGATCTCATTTATCCGAAGTCTTATGAAGTGATAAAATAGAATTGTGGGTGAAAAGACCAAATAGATGTTGTTATTCACCGATGAGCTTGATCTTCATAGTCAGTGAGTTAAACTCAAGAACCGTATCAGTCTGAATTGTTTTTGTGCATTCTTTGGAAATAATTTAAAAGAATCATTTATCTTCAAATCATTCTTGATTCATGAATGAATCAATCATGACTTGCTCTCTTTGGCATATTCAGAAATGAATGAGCAATGTTCAATTTTGACTTCAATTTCTTTCTCGAACAAAGCTATCGCTTGACTTCAGAAGACTTATATAGTTGCCAGATATGGTTGCCAATTCATATGGGTCAGATTTATGCTACTTTTATTCTGATTTTATGGAAAAGAGTCTTCAAAATTTCTCCTTTCTGTTTTACAGAAGAAAATAGTCATACGGGTTTGGAACGGCATGATGATGAGTTAACTATCCCTTTAAGTATGGAAAAAAGTACATTTGTAAGATCAAATTCAAAGGAAAGATAAAAACCGACAAGTCTGCAGTGCCCTGGGTGTGATCTTTGAGCTGCCCACTCACACAGACACCCTCATTATCAGCAGTTCAGTTGTAGGACTGCCTCCAAGGTTAGAACTATTTAACCCTGGAGAGTGGACAGAGCTTGCTGAGCTGCTCTGGTGAGAGATTGAACCCCGGCCGCAGTGATGATGATCCCCATCAGGACCTCCTCGGCTGTCATTTAATCATCAAAAACACACTTATTTGTGCTTTAAAGTGCCCTTGCATGAGTAATGCACGGCATTGGTGCACTGAAGACAAATGGCAAATGGCAAAACAATCGTGGCATTAATTTGAACTTGGCTGTCAGCAGTTTGGGTTTACCTAATGAATGACCCATAATGTGCAGGGGGAAAAGCAAATAGTGTGTGCGTTTATGATTTCTAATAGAGGATGAGAGGGATGTGTTAATATACTGCCAAGTCAGGCTGAAAGTGACCATGAATAAAACATCCATTTAATCTAATCTTTTTACCCCGGCGCACACTCCATTAAATTGTGTTATGTCTTTAAACCAGTCACAACTCAAAATGATGCCTTTTTTCCAGACAGGATGGCTCCATCCATTCCCTAAACCAGCAAATTGCAAAAGGGAACAAAAATGCTGTATTTAAAAATCGGTGTAGGAAGTTTGCAGAAGAACATTGCTGCCTATTATTGAAACTATTTGAACGTCATTCCCTCTCAGGTGAATTACCTCATTCTGAAGGGCATGGCGGAATCATTTCTGAATGAGTCAAAATTGGGTTAGGTTCAGTCTGAAATTACTTTATCACCTTCCAGTTCTCTGCAGAGATGGAAATATAAAAATTCTGACTCAAATCATCGCACATTCCCATAATAGACCGTGCCAATGAAAATCGCTATCTGCCTGACCTTGGAGTTCACATATAAAGCTTTAATAGACACACGCATATACTTTCAGCTATAAACAGTCACTTTACAAAGATAAGTCGACCTTTTTTCATGAATATGAACTCTGAAAAAACAAGTTATTTTGTGAGATTGTTAGTGGAAGTTTGTTTGAGGGCATCCAGGTTGACCTCTTGTTTGACCCCGAGGTCTTTCTCCATTGACCTTTCACTATATAATTAAGTGGACTGCTCAAGATGTATTGATTTAGACACAGAGGGTGGCTGAAGTATTTATTCATTCTTTTTCTGGCTTGTGAGGAGGCATTTTGAGTGCGATCACGTTGTTGTTGATCTGTATGCACTGGAGATGAAGGTGAGTGAATAAAGAGTTAGTTCTATCTACTGCTGTGCCTGTGTGTGTTGGAATATAAATGAAAACTCACTACATTACAATATAATACAGCATTTGTGTTGTCATATACTCTAAAGCTGGCAATTTTTCAGCGTGACCAGACTTTGTACAGAGAAATTTGAATCTTGGAGCTCATGAAAACAGCATTTGAGCATTAATTTAGCTCAGTGGGTGCCACATGCTGTCAACCAGCATTTCCCAGGAAGTGAGAAAATGTTGATGGCTTGTGAATGAATATGTCATTTGAATAAGTATTTGTTGAGACTAGAACATTTGAGAAATAACATGAAAACTTCCAAGAGATTTCACACTGAAAAATTAGAAATGACAAGTTTGTGTATTAGCATAATTCAGAGGTGACAGAAACACCACATAATATTTTTCTTTCTCCAACAGTTCCGCCGGTCATCTCTGTGCCGCAGCAGTCCTTTAACGCCACTGCGGACTATGGAGAATCTGTGACCTTCACCTGCCGGGCCTACGGCTCACCTGAACCTGATGTTACCTGGCACAGGTATGACAAATTTATCACCATCGCTGCAAAATCAGAGCATACGGATGGATTATTTTCAATTATATCGAAATAAAACTAATTATATACCGTATAGACAAGGCAACTTTTGTGTATTTAATGCTTAAAGGGTTGCTAAAATAACAAAGTGTTTTTGAATTACTTTTTGTATTTAAGTTTGATTATATAAATTAATCAGAAAATCATATTATTTGAATGTTATTTATATTTTATATTTATTATTTAATTTTATATGTATTTTTATTATTAAATAATATTAAAATAAAACAATTGTTGGTTGGTATCCCTAAAACATTTTGAAAACTTTATATAATTATTTAACCACACCTTCTGATTTTCATGAAAAAAAAAAATACAAGAACAGATTTTTTTCCTCCCTTGGAAATCGAGAGTTTTGATGAGTTAAGGTGTCATGCAAAAACTGAGGAGCAGGAACTGGGGAACAGGAACGAAGTAACACAGCCAAGAAAGAGCTGTGATGACTGGGAATGGACACATTGATTCCATCCTTATAATGTGTGGGCTTTGAGTGACAGCAGCCCAATGCGTTGATTACAGGCTCTCAATCATTGTAATTACCTCCGGCTCGGATGAGAATGAGCGAGATGAAAGCGATCCCTGCCAAGCATTCTCACACGTTGACCTTTAATGAGTGAGCCTAACCAAACCACTCACTGATACACTGGGACATGACAAAAGCATCACCAATTACATTATGTCTGCTAAAACCTGATAGTTTCATTTAATTTTACATGTGCTGGTGCCAAAAAAAGGACTGTGGAGGAAGTAAAGCGTATTCTGGTAAAAACAAAAATAAATAAATAAATAATAATGCTATAAATAAATGTATGCATGTAAAGAGTTAAAGATCTAAATATACTTAATGCTGCCTAACTAACCAAGTGTTTTTTAACGGTGAGCAACGTTGCAGGCATTCACTAAAAAAAAAAAAAAAAAAAGAAGAAGTCTCCTGTCAAAAGTCAAAATGGCCAAGTGACATGAAAGGATTTACTTTAAACAAAGCTTTTTTTTATTTACCTGGAAAATCATATACCACACTATATGGAAAATTTGGTACACTACATGAATATTTTAAATAAACTAGTTTAAAAAAGTGCCTCTAACACTAGCGTTCCCTGGTCTTTTTCTATTCTATCTACTTGTTTTCTTTTTATTTATTATAAAAAATGACCCTCTAACACTAGCATTTTCTATTCTTTTTATATTCTGTCTGCTTGCTTTCTTTTTATTTATTGTATAAAGAAAACCTTGCTTTGTGTACTGCATTAGGCTAACTGAGACTTCCATATTATTGCTCTTTTGTTTGTTTTGATTGCTTCTATTGTCCTCAAGTCGCTTTGGATAAAAGTGTCTGCTAAATGAATTAATATAATGTAAATGTAATGTAGTAAAAAGGGTGTTTAAAATGCTAAAATTAACCAGTCACATGTACATTTGACCCTTATTAATGTTAATATTACAGCGCTAAAAAAAGCAGCACATTTACTTACTTTACTCACAGCAACTCACCAAATTAAAAGCTTGCTGGTTTTAGGTTTGAAAACGATGAAAATTCATATAATATAAAATATAATAAAAGTAATATAGTATAAAATCCAAATAGTGGAAAAAAATTAAAATGTATTTTAAGTGTACTATATAAAATAATTGTATTTTTATTTAATGCTCACTTTTTATTTTAAAATATACAGTAATCGTATTATCACACTCTGTTTATTATTTTGTTTATTTTGTTCATTTTGCACCAAAATGAGCACCAAACCAAATCTCCAGGTGCCCTCATGAGAACCAGACTGAAAAATGTATGTGCACCCCTGATAATAGAGTTAATTCCAATAAGGGACAACCTGGAGACTGGAAAGTTGCTACGATCACAAGCCTGCTTTATTAGCATTGTGCCCTTGAGCCCTGCACCAGTTAGACTTGTGTACAATTAGTGTCACTACAATTAGTGTGTTGTAATGTCCTCTGGCTGAGAAACATCTGCTCAATTTCAACAAATTTTTTGTAAGCAGCGACTGGAATGAAGCATCCTTCTGTTTGTGTCTCTCTGTTGACTCTGTCTGTATAGCCAGAGAGACCATGATTTGATTCCCTTCTCCCCATTTCCTGTAGCCACACAGGTCTCTCTGCTTTAAAAAGATTTCATTTCCGTTCATTCCTTTCCTAACATTATGACAGTCTGAAGCTGCGCTCTAATCTTCTCCAAAAAATATTGCATTATTCTGTCTCCACCTCGACGGCATACCTATATGGTATGTATATTGAATGTAACAGAATATTTTGAAATGTCGTATCTCCATGTGTGATGAATAACCCATCACCTGGTGTTTCTTTGCTTCCTACGTCTGCATTATGTATAATACTTTTGATTGGCTGGTCAGGGAGATTTTCTTCTTACGATATGAATAATACCATAGTGTTGGGAATTTAGGCTTTGTTCAACTGACATGTGTTGTATATGTGTACTTTGTCAGGAAGGGAGTGCAGCTCCAGGAATCGGAGCAGTATGTAATGAGAGCTCGAGGTACGACGCTCACAGTTCGAAACATTCAGCAGGACGACGGGGGCTCCTACACCTGCAAAGCCTCTAACAAGGCGGGAGAAGTTGAGCACGAACTGTTTCTCAAGGTTTTTGGTGAGAACACCTTTTTTATTGGGTTACATAACTCTTCATCCACTAAATAGGATGTTACCTGTCAAACTAAGCGCGCTTGTTGTCCTGTCAAATTATTGTTCAAATTTTGAAAGACCTTAAACCTTAACATAATTTGAAAATGAATCATCTCAAGCAACAGACTAGTATATAATGAGAGGAAAAGGCCAGAATTTGTCAGGATTAGGTTCTAATTTTTCTTTTTTTTTTTCTTTTTTTTTATTTATTAATTAATTTATTTTTTTTTTTGCTCATCACTGTGGCACACCTCCCAGAAGTTGTTGTTGTTGTTGTTGTTTTGATGTAACGTGATCAACATGTACAATGGCATGAATAATCCATGCTAAATAGAACCGCATTGTTTACTGTTTCACTGCATATTTTGCGCTGGTGCTATTTGAGTTTTGTGTCATGTGGTGATAATTGTGGTTGTGGGTCATTGAGTATGTTTACATGTGCAGCAAAACCCTAGTATGAAAAATCAGCTCATTAGCTCATGTGTTTACATTCTGAAATTGCTGAGGGGTTATATTTTTTGTGTTAAAATATACACATACATTAAGAGCTACAAATTAAAACATTTACATGCAGAGTGAACGTGGGGTGATAGGCACAGCTCTAAAAGTAAAAAATAAATAAGAAATAAAACAAAATTGTAATATACACTACCGTTCATATGCTTGGCACCTGTAAGATCTATTTATTTACTTTTTATTTTACTGTTTATAAAAGAAGTCTCTTATGCTCACCAAGGCCACATTTATTTGATCAAAATATTGTAAAAACAGTAATATTGTGAAATGTTATTGCTATTTTATGTTATTGTTTTCTATTTTGATGTTTAAAATGTAATTTATTCCTGTTATGGCCAAACTAAATTTGCAGCAGCCATTAATCCAGTCTTTAATGTCACATGATTCTTTAAAAAAGAAAGTTTCTTTTTATTATAGTGAAAATCGTTATGTTACTTTTTTTAAATGAATAGAATTTTTTTTTATCAATTTAATGTGTCATAGTATTCATTTCTAAAATAAATAAAATAAAATACTGACCCCCTGAACTGGAATGGTAGTGTACATTTAAAATCAATTAAATGTATATTATTATAGAATTTACATTTAATAAATAGATGTATATTTCTATACATCTGTATAAACATTTTATATTAATATCTCTTGATCTTATGGCTTACATGCCAGTGATGCCCGGTTTGCGTGTCTTTCTGAACACTAGTTTAGACTATAGTTGAATGAAGTAGATTGTATAATTGTCAGCATCCGTGGCTCCTGAGAGCAAAATTAAGACTTTTTTCTAGCTTTATACTGCACTATCTAAAAACTTTCTATCTTCCTTATGGCTAGTGCAACAGCAGGAACCCTGATGTTTTTGAGAGGTGATTGACAGGCACATCCCTGGGCTTCACTTTTCCAGTCCGGCCATGCGACATGCTTTTCTTCCATAAACAGATGGCCTAAATTGCCTGAGAATGGGTGACATATTCTTTATGGGAAGGAATTTCGATTTCGATTTTCATGAAGCTGCCAACATTTTCACCGATTATTCAGATAGCACCTTGTCTGCTCATGTAAATGTATGGAGATTTATTCTGTAGTCATCAGAATCCTTTCCATGTGCAAGCAAAGGGTATTCTTCAAAGCAACTCATTTAAATGAGCCTCTGTTATTGGATGAGAGTTTTGTTTTGCAAAGCGTGGTGGGAATCTGAGTTGTAACTTTCCTTTATGACCCCTGACAGCTAACAGAGCGAGGGAAGCTGGGTTTCCACTCAGCTAGGCACGCTTCTTCTGCGTTTCCTGCATGCTCATAAAACTAGTTTTTGGCTTTAATGAATGGCATCCCAAGGTTCTAGAGCTGGATATTGCCTCATCACGCTTTATCTCAGCACCGTTTTGCCGTCTACTGATATGTTTGTGGGTTTCACAGCAGTATTTTAGTAATCTTCTTAAATGCTGATTATTGTTCAAAGTGTGAAACGAAACTCTTTGACATTGCATTTGCTGCCTATTGACAAATATGTTTTAAAAAGTTGTTAAAAAGTGGATTTTAGGCATCTGTTTGCATGGATATGAACATGTAGTTCCTGAAGAACATCTAAATGCAAATCAGTCTTTATCGTTAGGATTATGCTCATTTCTTAGATTAATTGTTAGTTGATTTAATCCCTAATGTC
>JAFVLL020001098.1:0-44538 GCA_021397915.2 Tor tambroides | reverse complement strand
CGTGTGAAATCCATGCGGGCCAGATGTGGGCCAGATCTGGGCCGACACTGCTTGCTGTCTGGGTCTGGATGAAAATTAGATCTTGTGAGCCATATTTAAGGATCCCTGGTTCTGAAACAACAGGTTCTGAAAAGGTCTCTTTTGGTTTGAGCCATTCCAATTCAGATGAGTGGCTAAATAATGGCCAGTCAATGTTAGTATTTAGTTGCATTACAGGGCTGCCTAAACAAAACCTGCATGGGCCCAAAGGTACAAAAGTTGCTCTGGGCCCACACTGGGTCATTATTGGATTAATGTGGGCAGTCCGCTAGGGTGGTCAACTGCTTTAAAAGAGCTGAAAAGAACTGATATTTGACTTATAGAAAGCAAAGAAGACGACATTTGTTTTTCTGCTATTACATTCAGATTTGTTCATTTCACAGACACTTTTACTGAAACTTGTCAGAAACATTACAAGTAATATATGCATATAAGATTTTGACAATTATTTTAAAGTTTAAAATGAATATAAAATCATCCAATTTAAAACTCTTTAAAGCTTTTAAAAATGTTGAATTTTTGAAGCTGTTAAAATGTAGACGCTTCCTGAGAGTCTTCAGCCAAATTGCAGCTGCTGATGGAGATGATTTGCTGAGAGCAGAAGCTCGTGGATCCTATCAGCCATTAAACTGTCTCTCTGTGCTCAATAATAAACCCAGCACTTTCCCTCTATCACTCAGCATCCCTTTCTATCTCATCTCCACTGATTGCTTTGTTCAGAGTTCTCTGTAAGCAAATGCTTCATGTAAGAAATATGACCATAAATGCAAACTTGAAGAAAATGGATGTGAGGAAAAGACATTGGCATTCTTTTGCTGTTTGATTGTCAATAATGACAATTGAACTTTATATGAAACCCATAAGAAAGCACTATATCATGAAGCAAAATTATATACAATAATAAAAGTTTTGACATTGTTCTTTGGGGAGGAACTCCATCTTTGAGTTGATCTGAATCTCTCAGTTCAATCTCCTGGTGTTGAAGATGAAGATGAACTTTAGTCACTGTGAAAACTTTAGATACTATTTCTTGGTCATGTCACTTGAAGTCACTCATTAGGACAGATTTATCCAGATGATATTTTATTGCTTGATGCATTATTGTGTCACATTTGTTCAGGATGAAGCATTAGATCTGAAAGAGCTGGATCTGAAGATGATCTACTTACTGTGAATGTTTTTTGTATGACTGTGTAGAGCAGATGATTGAATGAAACGCTTCCCACATGCAGTGCAGTGATACGGTTTCTCTCCAGTGTGAATCCTCTCGTGTTTTTTCAGATGTGATGAATTAATGAATCTCTTGTCACAGTGTGAACACTTGTATGGTTGTTCTCCAGTGTGAATCCTCTCATGCAGTTTTAAACTGCTCGCTGTAGTAAAAGTCTTCTCACACTCAAAGCACATGTACTCTCTCACAGCAGTATGTATTTTCTGATGCATTTTTAAACTCTGTAGAAGTGAAAAACTCTTTCCACACAAATGACATGAATGTAGCTTCTCCTTTGTATGAACTCTCAGGTGTTTCCTCAGGCCTGAAGCCCTCAAAAATGTTTTGTTGCACTGATCACATGTGTACAGTTTCTCTCCAGTGTGGATGTTCATGTGTTCGTTAAGGTTTGATGATCGTGTGAAACTCTTCCCACACTGATCACAAGTGAACGGCTTCTCTCCAGTATGAACTCTGATATGCTTTGTAAGGTGTCCTTTTCGTGTAAAATTCCTCCCGCACTGATCACATGTATGCGGTTTCTCTCCAGTGTGAATCCTCTCGTGTGTTTTCAGGGTTCCTGACTGACTGAATCTCTTATCACAGTGTGAACACTTGTAAGGTTTTTCTCCAGTGTGAATCCTCTGGTGTCGTTTTAAACAGTCCGCTGTAGTAAAAGTCTTCTCACACTCAAAGCACATGTACTCTCCCACACCAGTATGTATTTTCTGATGCTTCTTCAAAATTTGTAGACGTGAAAATCTCCTTCCACACAAATGACATGAATGTGGCTTCTCCTTTGTATGAACTTTCAGGTGTGTGCTCAGGTCTGAAGCTCTCAAAAATGTTTTATCACATTGATCACATGCGTACAGTTTCTCTCTAGTGTGGATGTTCATGTGTATCTTAAGGTTTGATGATCGTGAGAAACTCTTCCCGCATTGATCACAAGTGAATGGTTTCTCTCCTGTATGAACTCTCATGTGATGCTCAAGACTTGTTTTGCGTGTAATACTCTTTCCACACTGAGTACAAGTGAAAGATTTCTTGTTTCTTTTCATTAAATCTTTCTGTTTGGTTTGAGAGCGGCTCAAAGACTTTTCTCCTGTTTTCACATTATTTTTCTCCTCAGCTTCACTCAATTCTTCATTCTCCTTGTTTTCTTCAATCAACTCTAAAAATGAAAGTAAAAATGGTTCATTTTCAGTAAATTGTTAGAAGCAGACAAATGTAGACATAAAAATGAACCCTGATGTAACAGTGTAACGTAGATAATTATTATAGAAAATTTTGGTCATTTTGATGCATTTTAATAAATTGTCTTTTTTTTTCCATGAATGAGGTACACTGATCTTTAAATTATTTTTAATTTTAAAATAAAAAGCAAAAATCTATGTTTCTATAGGAAGAACTATTAAGTATGTTTAATCCACTACTTAATTATCTAACAAAAATGTTATTGAAAAAATTGCCCAGTTCATAGAAAGTGTCTCTTACAGGTGCAGAATTCAGCCAGCGAGCAGAGCACTGAACAAAAATCTGGTGTTTCAGCAATGACTAATCTGAACTGCTCTGATTGGCCACTGCATACATAAGCTCAACAGAATCGTGTGTGATTGGTTATAATGTGCATCGCTGTAAAAAAGAAATATGAAGCAGCAGGGGCTGCTCTCTCTCGCTTCGTTTTTCACGAGTTCGTCAAACAACAGTGGTAAGTGTATCATTCATCAGTCACGGTGAGTAATGGCTTCTTCTCCTGCTATTGTTGTTTGCACTTCATGTCACATGTATAGTTTATCTGTCTCTGTTGGCGATGAGGGATTCACATGTGATAAATGCAGGGAAATAGTTAGGCTGACAGAGAAGGTTTCAGAATTAGAGACACGCATCCAAACTTTAGTTGAGGATAGTAAGAATGTGAGGGCTGTAGATACTGCTTTGGATGCGACTAGCTCAGGGACTCCTGTACATTGTTCGGTTCCGGTTGAGCCCGTGCAGCAGGGCAGCTGGGTGACTGTGAGACGGCCTAGTCGCGGGTCAAAACACCGCCCTTCCGTTCCGATCAGAACATCAAACAGGTTCTCCCCACTCAGTGACGCACCCACTGAGAGACCTGATGAAAGTGCTCTAGTTATTGCCACCATAGTCCAACGTTTACCGGGAGCCAGAGCGCCTGACATCCTGGCAAATTTAAAAGTGCTGGCTAATGCTAAAAGCAAATTCAGTAAGATTGTTATTCACATCGGCACTAATGATGTTCGACTTCGCCAGTCGGAGATCACTAAAAGAGGTGTGTGAACTTGCAAATAAGATGTCAGACACTGTAATATGCTCTGGTCCCCTCCCTGCTTCTTCTTCTTCTTCTTCTTTTTTAATGGCGGTTAGCATCCATCTTATTGGTGCATTACCGCCCCCTTCTGTTCCAGAGTGTGGATCAGTAAGTAAGTTCACAATCTATTTCTACTATGAATTAGGAATAGAGGGGGGGGGGGGGGGAGGCAAAACAAAACAATATAAACCAACTTAATTATTACAAATTACCCTTCCTGCCTTACCATCATATCCTATAATAAAAACCAGTTTCCCTTAAAAAGACTATTAATTCTCTCACCTGTGCTCTATCACTCATACCTAGGGTTGTTTTTAAAGTGAGTTTCTTCACCCCTACCTCCTTCAGATTATTTGCCATTATCTCTCTCTCCCTCTGGTATCTCCTACAAGTTTTGGTTCCTTGCCGCTGACGCCTCTGGCTTGCTTAGTTGGTAACACTTAATTTCTAGTGATTATCGTCGATTTGATTGCACAGATACTAATTAAACTAAACTGAGCTAGACAATGACATCTCTGAATTCAATAATGAAACGCCTTTAACTGAAAATTGAGTGTTTAATCTTATTATTATACATTACTGACACTCTATCCTCCAATTTGATACTGTTAAGTGCTTTGACACAATCTGTATTTAAAAGCGCTATGTAAATAAAGGTGACTTGACTTGACTTGACTACAACGTAGAAATACATGTTCCACTGATTCCTCTTCCTGACATTCCTCACACAGGCCCGTCTGATGTTTTCCTATCATTTTTAATGTTTTATTTAGAGCACAACGTCCCAGCCTTAATCTTGTTAATACAATTTCCTCTTTCCTGTTTCCACTTCCGATCTTATTTACTTTGACACTCTTTTGAATTTGGTATAGATGTCTCCCTTTCCCCCCGTTATCCCACATTTCTTGCCACTTGTGGTTAACTTTTTCCCAGATTATACACTTCACTTCCACTTTACTGATTCTTATTTGCATTTCTACATGTTCCTTTTTTAAGGCCTTCTTTGCGACCTTGTCCACTTTTTCATTCCCCTTCACTCCTATGTGCACTGGGACCCATAAAAATTTAACTTGTCCTCCCTGGTTTGTTATTCTCGTAACTGAATAGAGAATTTCATACAGTTTATCTTGTGGACTTTTTTAATGGAAAGATATTAAACTAACTAGGACTGAAGCTGAATCTGAGCATATTACGGCTTTGACTATCTCCGTTTTTTTCCACCCAACGTAATGCAACTAAAATTGCCACCATCTCCACTGTATATACTGTTAAATTGTTAGATGTTCTTCTACTGACTTCAATTCCTCTTGCTGGAACCACCACACCAATTCCTGTTATTCCTGTCTCTGGGTTCTTAGTACCATCTGTATAGATTTGAGTATAGTTTTTATATACTTCTGTAATATGATCATTAAACACCCCAACCAAATCAACATGTTCTTCTTTCCTTTTAATCTCTAATAGATGCCAATCTACCTCCGGACATTTCATCTTCCATGGGGCCATGATTGAATGTATTATCGTAGACCTAATTTTCATATCAATCACCCCAAGATCTTTTGCTATTTTGTTCCCTATATGACCAAAGTTGTCTTTTTTACTCCTCCCTTTCCTCCAGCATTCCTTCAGCACTCCTTTTGTGGGGTGCAAATCATTGTGCCCCTGCAAATTAACCCAGTAGTTTGCTATCAGGTGCTTCCTTCTTACTTCCAATGGCATTTCTCCCACCTCTACCTGTATAGCTGAGACAGACAATGTCTTAAAAGCTCAACTACACACTCGCAATGCCTGAGGCTGAATTACATCCAGTTTTTTTTAGATGAAATCTAGCTGCTGATGTACACTATACTGCCATAGTCCATCGCAGATCTAATCAAGGCCACATAAATTATTTTCAATGATTGACAGCTTGCACCCCATTCTCTACCTGTTAAGCATCTCATTACATGTATTACTTTTTTGCTTTTTTCCTCTACTCTTCTAATATGTTCTGCCCATGTTAACCGAGAATCAAAATGCACCCAAGAAATTTACATTTACATTTTACATTTAGTTATTTAGCAGACGCTTTTATCCAAAGCGACTTACAAAAGAGGACAACAGAAGCAATCAAAACCAACAAAAGAGCAACAACATGCAAGCGATATGACAAATCTCGGTTAGCCTAACGCAGTACACATAGCAAGGTGTTTTTTTTTTGTTTTTTTTTAAGAAAACAAGTAGATAGAATATAGAAAAAAAAAATTCCTTAAAAAGAGTAGATAGAATAGAAAAAAGAAAGCTAGTGTTAGTTTTTAAAGAAAAAGTAGCAGTTAGAGAATAAATATGCAACTGATAGAGGGTCAAGGGTGTGTTTTTTATTTAATTTTTTTAAATAAAAAGAAGACAGATAGATAAATTAGAATTAGAATAGAGAGTGATAGAGTTAGAGGGTAAAAATAAAGATGGAAGAGATGTGTTTTTAGCCGTTTCTTGAAGATGGCTAAGGATTCAGCTGCTGGGATTGAGTTGGGCAGGTCATTCCACCAGGTGGGAACAGTTAATGTAAAAGTCAGTGAAAGTGATTTTGTGCCTCTTTGGGATGGCACAATAATGCACTGTTCACTTGCAGAACACAAGGTTCTAGAGGGCACATAGGTCTGAAGCACTGATTTAGGTAAAGGGGTGCAGAGCCAGAGGTGGTTTTGTAGGCAAACATTAATGCCTTGAATTTTATGCAAGCAGCTATTGGTAGCCAGTGCAAATTGATGAACATAGGTGTGACGTGCGTTTTTTTTGGTTCCTCAATTCTTCTTCATCAGTCAGAAACCTAGGTGTGCTGTTTGATAGCAATCTTTCCATTGAAAGCCATGTTTCTAGCATCTGTAAAACTGCATTTTTCCATCTCAAAAACATATCTAAATTGTGACCTATGCTCTCAGCGTCAAATGCAGAAATGCTAATTCATGTGTTTATGACCTCAAGGTTAGACTATTGTAATGCTTTATTGGGTGGTTTTTCTGCTCAACAAACTACAGTTGGTCCAAAATGCAGCAGCTAGAGTCCTTACTAGAACCAGGAAGTATGACCATATTAGTCCGGTTCTGTCAACACTGCATTGGCTCCCTATCAAACATCGTATAGATTTTAAAATCTTGCTAATTACTTATAAAGCCCTGAATTTTGTATATTGTGTTTGTGGAATTTTGCATATTGTCCATTTTGTATATTGTATATTACTATTATTATTTTCATTTTATTATTTTATTTTTTTAATTATTATTATTATTATCTGTGTCCTGTCCTGTCGCTGTCATTCTGTCGCACTGTGGAGCTACTGTCATTAAATAAATTTAAACATGTGCAAACATACCTGGTGTGCAATAAAGCTAATTGATTCTGATAAAGCCCTGAATGGCTTAGCTCCTCAGTACTTGAGCGAGCTCCTATCACATTATAGTCCTCCACGTCCGCTGCGTTCTCAAAACTCTGGCTGTTTGATAATACCTAGAATATCAAAATCGACTGCGGGCGGCAGATCCTTTTCCTATTTAGCACCCAAACTCTGGAACAATCTACCTAACACTGTTTGGGAGGCAGACACACTCTGTCAGTTTAAATCTAGATTAAAGACACATTTCTTTAACCTGGCTTACACATAACACACTACTACACTTCTATTGTTCAAAATCGTTAAAGGATTGTTAGGCTGCATTAATTAGATCAACCGGAACCGGGAACACTCCCCATAACACATGATGTACTCGTTACATCATAAGAAGAATGACATCTACGCTAATATTAGTCTGTTTCTTTCTTATTCTGAGGTCTCCGTAGCCACCAGATCCAGGGCCTTATGAAATCTGTTTTATTTTTTTCCAAATTTTTATAAAAAAATAATTTTAATTTTTCTAGACCCCTTTTTAATGGTCAAATTAAATTGTTTTAATCAAAAAGCATGTCTAATTAATTAAAATCATGAAACTTATACAATTTAACATTAATTTTTAAAAGTGTAACAACAATGACATGTTTAGGGCCGTATGAAATGTTTTATTTTTTTTTTCTCACCTTATGTTTTATTGTTACCAAATTCTGTGTTTTAGCATGTCTAATTATTTGAATGCATACAAACTATTTTTATTTATTCTTACAGTAGCTTTATGAAATGTTTTTTCTCCCTCAGAAATTCTGTTTTTAATTGTATTTAAATTTGACTGGTTATCAGATGAAGGCATAAAACATTGATTTAATTTATCTTTTAATTAATGAAAATTAAACATTTAAATTTTTGGCAAATAAAGGGGATTTACTTTTAAAATTAAAACATGGAAGAAATATTTAGTCTTTTTTTTTTAAATAAAGTTTTACTACTTTTCAGCAGTACTAGTATTAAGTACATTCTACTAAATAATAGTAATATAGCCTATTTCTGGCACAATGTCTTTAATGAGTTAAACCAAACTTTTATTTTGACGGGTTGCCGTGAATACTTTTAAATTTCTGTGTGTACATGACGCTAGTTTTACTCAAATGAAATGGTAAAATGCTCGTCAAGTGACTCTCAGGGAAGTTTTGGAGATATTGTACATGTCATGTCCTCATTAGACGGCAGACGCTGAAATCACCGCGAGCGTCACGCGCGCTTCAATGTATTTAGTAAACAAAACCGCGCCGCCTAACCTATGTAACATTTGACTATTTCTACCACAAACACCATGATATACTGTAGTTAGCGTTAGGCTACGTCTGGTTTTCTACATCAGCGCTCTTTGATCTGTTTATAATGGATAATCCTGTGCAGAATTCAAGTGTTTCTCACTGGATCTCGCAGCAGCAACAGTGTCGCGAGATCAGTATTGGTTCTGTTCTGATCTCTGATCAGTTTGCACGCGTTTGCGTTGCGCTCAATTGTTGGTCCGAGCTGATAAGCAGCTCAAACGAGTAGTGCTGTTTTGTTACACTTTTGTTTCGTTTGCCATTTGAAGTTTCTCATATGCAATATAAATGGCAGCTCTTATTAGTTGAAAATTTTTTTAGTCGTGGCAGAAAAAAAATGGTCGCAGTCTGAAGCCCTGCCTTATTATTTGATGCTTCAGTTACATTATTACAGAGCTCTAAAGATTCTTTCCTATTACAGCAAATCTAAATCTGCTTGAAGCTTTATAACCATCAGTACTATTAAAGAAGAAGAAAAAAATAAACACCAACCTGTTTGTTGTTCAGTATCTTCAGTGTGTTTGATTCTGGGTTCTGGATCTCTCATCTTCTCTCTGTCCTCTTTAATAAACTCAGTATCTGCAGATTTCAGCTCTTCCTGGTGCTTTGACGCACTTGTAAACTGATGGAAATATTCCAGCATTTATTGGTGAATTACTGTGGGCGGAGCTTCACTGATGATGCGATTATTGTGGGAGGAACTTCACTGAAGGTGAACTGCAGCATGCCAGGAGCTGATCTGCCAAAACAAAAAATACATCACCAACTGAGATCTTTTTCAAAGCACAACATCTCCTGTAATTTGCCACATAAAGCTCATTTCATTGAAGACATCAGCATAATAAATGAGGTGAAAACAGGATCTAGTGACACGAAATAAAGAGTCTTTTCAGCAGCTGTTAATATTGATGGGCCTCAGACGATCAACACTCATTCAACAAGACATTCAGGATCATCAGCAGATCATCTCACTTTATTCTGAGTGCTTGCTGATAGAAACTGATCGTTTGAGTCGGGATATATGATAAAAGCCACTTTCTCACAATATGTATAAAACATTAAAAAAAAACAACAACAACACTAAAGTAAACTGCTGCCATGAAGCACCATAATATGAATGTCTAATCTTAATAGTTTGATTTTCTAATAAATTAATTGCAGTGAAGTAATTAGATCGCTAACATGTTAAAGTCTTGTATGTACAGAAACTAACAAACAATGACCATAAAACATCTTCAAATAAAGAGCACCACAAAGCAATATATAATTATGTCGACAGCGTCACATTTTATTAATATTTCGCTATATTAGCATTGCTTATAGGCTCAATGTAACATTAGCAATCTCTGTTTCAGTGTATTTTAACAAACTACAACAACTTGAGATCGATTCCCCTCACAGATCTCAAACTTTTTTTAATGACATTGTGCAACACTTCTCATTACAAACATAGAAACAATCACACAGACGAAAAAAAGCTCACAAAATCGTCTGAATTCATCATATTTTCCTCACATGCTCCCTGCTGCTGCACTAAATGTTTATTTTAGTAGGAAGACACCAGAGAATACGCACAAGTAGCGCTGAACCCGATGAAAACAGTCACTCTTTGTTCACCTGCTGTTTGCTTAGAATAATTTTCCTCCCGACCCGACCGTTCCCGCTAAATTTAGATCTCGTTCAGAGAATCGACTCAAGAAAGAGAGACAAATAAAAGTGTAGTCTGCACAAAATTGTATTAGTTATTTTATTCGTCTTGTCAAGCGTCTTGAATTTGACTTTGACTTGAATTTATATGAATTATCTTAAGACACAAAATTCTTTTAACATTAAATGCAACAGTATGGAAAAAGTATCACAGAGAAAATAAAAATGTTGTACAAAAATTGTATTTCTTAGCCTATTTTTATTATTGTCAGGATTCGTTTAACAGCTATTAGCTATTTTTATTCATCTTGGCAAAATTCGTTTAATATTTTTTCTGTTAAATTAGAAAAAGTATCGCAGAGAAAAATAAAACAAATAAATACCACATCTGCCATTTAAAATTCGGAGTATCTATTTACACTAAGTGCAAATAGCCCGTCTTGTCGCCCACTAACTTGTGTTTGAGTTACTCAACACTAATAAAAGACGCTATTTCAGTATCAGTTACAGTAGCGCAGGTGATAAAATACACGCATTTTGATGCGAGCGACCCGAGTTCGAGCCCGCCTTTTGCCGAACTCCCTTTTCAAATCTCATATTGCATCAGAAAGGCATTTATTTTAATAAAAATGAAGGAAATAATCAAAAAGTTGAAAATAAGTGTATCGGGTAGGGTTAGGGTAGGTGTAGGGAGGGCTTTATTGTCCCAATAAGGTGGAATGCATTTAATAATTTGAATTAAAACTATAATTTGCACTAAATACGTTATTATTGCGTACTGTTTTATAATGTACGACAATACTGAGGTGCAGATAATTGCCACTATTTGCAATAAGTAGTATAAATAGCAGAAAATCTTGCTATTTTAACATAGTGTAAATGGAATCTATAGCTATTTGCACTTAGTGTAAATAGCATATCTTTAAAAATACTGCTATTTTCACTTGGTGTAAATAGAATGCATTGCTATTTGCACTTGGTGTAAATAGCATCCATCGCTATTTGCACTTAGTGTAAATAGCATCTATAGCTAAAAAATATGCTATTTGCACTTGGTGTAAATAGCATCTATCGCTATTTACACTGAGTGCAAATAGCCGCTGCCTTTAAAATTATAGGCTAAGCAAAATATAAACAAAACCGAGCTGAATGTCCTTCGAGGACACTCACATCCTTTGCTCCATTTGTTGAATGAGAAACGAACCGGGGGAAAAAAATTGCGTATCAAACAAGGTGGAGCTCCAGAACACACCCACCGATTGCGTAATCGCCACGGACCAATGGTAGCTCAGATGTGTTTAAAAACGAACTCCCCCAGAAAGTCTGCTTTGGGGCGGAAATGCACCAAAGCTGGTTTGCCAACCGCCATTAAGTCCAAAGAAGAAGAAGAAGAAGTCTGCTTTGGTGAGCTGTATCGAACTGCCAAAACGAACTCAAAACGAACTTCGTTTCGGCCTGATTTTGTTCGAAATGACGTCATATCAGTTCGTTCTTCGATTTCGTTTGAAGTATATCCGGGCCTTTATTCTGCTCTGTCACTCATCGACAACCTGCCTGTTCTGTCTGAGGGCCGTATCTTCACCACCGCTAGGCTACAGCCTGCTCTGAGCATCGTTATCGACAGCTACCGCGTTTTATTCGGGAATTTAATCTGAAAATCTGGTCTGGTCCTGCGGCTAGAGGTCTGCATTCCCGCGGCTCTCCCGGTAACGCTGGTGTTTCTTACAATGGTTAAAGCTATACCAAATGGTCTTGTTCACTTAATGAAATATCATCTATCGCTTGAAGTGATTGCAAAAATAAAGCCGAATTTTTTGGTTGATGACAAGTGTATTTATGACCCAAAACGTAGTAATAAAATTATCAGAAATGTGTTTTAGTCAAGTAAAATAATTACTCCGAGGGGATTTTTTGGAATTCTTTAATAGATAAGATTAATTGGAAAAAGCATGGCTCTTAACTTATAAATTCTGTGTCCCCAACAAAGTAAAAGAATTACATTTAAAGATTTTGCATAATATATACCCCACTAATGAGATTATATCCAAATTTGGTAATCCTCATTTGAACTGTAATTTCTGTAATGTCAGTATTGAGTCTATTGATCATCTTTTTTTTTTTCCTTTTTTTTTTCAAAGGCCCCCTTGTTAAGGAATTTTGGTCTGATTTGTCAAAATTATTTTCTTCAAACTCCAATGTAGACACTGATTTAACTATGTGTCATATATTTTGTTATTTTTCTCATTTATCAGCATAACATAGAATATGTATTTATTTTATTGGGAAAATATTATATTCATAAATGTACATTTTCTTCAACATTCCCAAAATCAAATAATTTTCTTTGTGGCTTTAACTACCTAATTATAATACTACACAATATTAACACCAAAAAGTGTCAAATTTGTGAAACTGTATGATCTGCTGAATGTTACGTAATTTTGATTTATTACCTCTGTACTTCTTTGTTTTATATATTTATTCTTTTTTCTTTTTTGCCTTCCTATATTATTTCTGTATTCATGTCATCCAATGTTATATTCAATTGCTGAAGTTATTATTTATAGTTGCAATAAAAAAAGAAACATGCAAAAGTAAAAAAGACGTGCCAAATACTTTTCATAACTACAAAACTTCTATAAAAATATAGCCTACATAATCACACAAAAACAACAAGGATTACACACCCCACATGAAAAATGCTATAGTAATTTATAGTAAATACTATAGTGTTTTTGAACCATACTATAGTGGCTATAATACGGTATATATTGTAGTATTTACAACACTTGTTAATGTGAACTGATAAACTGTAATAAATACTGTAGTATATTTTAGCTTTTGCAACAGCAAACAGTAGTGTATTGTAGTATAATATACCCTTAGTACAGTATTGGGTAAAGTAATTTGTTCATATTACTATAGTTGTTATATTACCACAGCAAATTAAATCAAGTACTTTACTATAGTATGGTTCAAAAATACTATAGTATTTACTATTTACTATAAATTACTGTAATATTTTTTTTTTCATGTGGGAATGTAGACAAACAGCAGTTTCTGTACATGAAAAACTGTAAAATGTTAATGATCTAATTACTTTATTGCAATTAATGTAGTTATTAAAAAAATCAAACTATTCATATGGACATGTTAGGCTATGGTGTTATAGTATAGTTATTTACAGCATTTTTGTATTACTGATGTTTTATTCATGTCACATTGTGGGAAATAACAGTACTGTCTTTCAGTCTAACACTTATAAGCTTTTATCATAAATCCTGACTCTTATAATCAGTTTCTATCAGCAAACACTCAGAATAAAGTGAGATGATCTGCTGATGATCCTGAATGTCTTGTTGAATGAGTGTTGATCGTCTGAGACTCATCAATATTAACAGCTGCTGAAAAGACTCTTTATTTCATGTCAATAGTCCCTGTTTTCACCTCATTTATTATGCTGATGTCTTCAATGAAATGAGCTTTAAGTGGCAATTTACAGGAGATTTGGTGACAATACTGAGGGTATTTGTTGGTTACAAATCTGTAGATGCATTTCTGTGTTTTCAACAATTTTTCTTACCATTATTTGAATAAAAAAAAAAATAAAATTATGTGCTGCGAAAACGATCTGCATGTATTATTTTGGCAGATCAGCTCCTCGCATGCTGCAATGCACCTTCAGCTCCTCCCACAATAACGCATCATCAGTGAAGCTCCGCCCACAGTAATTCAACCAATAAATGCTGGAATATTCTCATCAGTTCACAAGCGCAGACGAGCATCAGAGCATCAGGAAGAGCTGAAATCTGCAAAGACTGAGTTTATTAAAGAGAACAGAGAGAAGATGAGAGATCCAGAACCCTGCAGAATCAAACACACTGAAGATACTGAACAACAAACAGGTTGGTGTTTATTTTTCTTTCTTCTTTAATAGTGCTGATGGTTATAAAGCTTCAAGCAGATTTGCTGTGATAGGAAAAATCTTTAGAGCTCTGCAATAATATAGCTGAAGCATCAAATAATAACACAGAGCTCCAGACTGCGACCTGTTTTTCTGTCGCGACTCCATGTTTTTCAGCACTGGTGGTGCGACCACCGCACTGCCCAGCTAATAAGAGCTGCCATTTATATTGCATATGAGAAACTTCAAACGGCAAACGAAACAAAAATTTAACAAAACAGCACTACTCGTTTGAGCTGCTTATCAGTTCGGACCATCGTTTGAGCGCAGCGCAAACTGATCAGAGCTCAGAACCAATGCTGATCTCGCGACACTGTTACTGCACACTAATGCGAGATCCAGTGAGAAGCGCTTGAATTCTGCACAGAATTATCCATTATAAACAGATCAAAGAGCGCCGATGTAGAAAACCAGAAGTAAGGCTAACTACAGTATACCGAGGTGTTGTGGGAGAAATAGACATGTTATTACCTCATTAATTTCAGGGTTTGTACAACCTTTAGAGAGAGAAATTCAAGCATTTTCAATGACAACACAACTATTTACAGCACTTTAGAGCTCTAAAAATGATCAAATTTAAACGTTTTTTTAATGAGATAACCAAATACATTTTGTGGAAACAATTATTTCAAATTAATCAACTTACCACAATAGCCAATAGATGGCATCAGAGGAGCACTTATTGGCTTATTAGTCTTTTTTATTATTATTATTATTATTATCAATTCACTATTTTATTATAAAATATCCAATGATCAAGAAATAAAATTGTCAATGTTTGCGCATGTAAGAAAAGTCATAAAATACCTTGAAAAACACACTGAATCACACATCAGAAGCATTTCTTAATCACTGAAGTTGCTGGTCAGTTCTGTGTTATACTGTAGAAGAATAATGGCACACAGTGGCAGTTCTAGCTCGTATGGAGTTTGTTTAGGTGCTTAATGTGCAATAGACTAAATTATCTCATGTTCTTTGATCGTATAAACATTTGCTCGCTTTTATTCGCTGTTTCAAGAACTTCTGAAATTAAAGCGTAACTTACAATGTTTACTGAATTGTGATCACATGAAATACAAATTCAGTCGTATTAAAATATTTTATGACAAGACGCCCAGGTACTTTCTTAAAAAGATGTTTTTGTTATGTGTGTAGTTATTGTAGGTTAAACATTAGGCTACTTAAGTTATAACCTGGGGCCCGTTCTTCGTACGGTGCTAACTCAGTTAGCTGGATTTGATTATTGATGATTTGGCTTGATCTTGGATTGGTTGGTTCTTCGAAGCTCATCCCGGAGTTGTTGTCATAGCAACAGGTCCGTAAACTTAAACCTGGGGCCTGTACCATGAAGCCGGTTTAGCTCGCTAGCCAGGTAAGATTCGGTTTAGTTTGCGCCAACTCTGGGTTTTAGGTACCATGAAAGTGGCTTGGCTTTTAGCAGTGTTCATTACCATAGTAACTTACGCTCCACAGCTAACCTGCTCCGGGGCAGCTTATGTTCGGGTTTAGAGATCTCAAACCGAAATTTGACCAATCAGCTTCAAGCAAAGTGACACATCTCTGATGCAATAAAGCCACCCCCCAGTTTCTCTTACTTCAAATTAAAGGACGCTACACAGTAAAACATTTTTAAAGATAATATCATTTAATTTTTAGAGATGATTATTTGTGTAATTATTTTATAAGATTTATATAATTATACCCTTAATCCATTACACAAGCCAGCTTAGTTTAATAGTAATTATTAAGCTTTTATTTTAAATTAATGTAAACATATAGATAATATGCAATATAAATAAGTTTTAGAATCAATAGCTTTAAACTACATATGACCTTAGATTTTTAAGTGTTTTATACCTATATTATCAACTCTAAAAACATACTTTACAACTTTTACTTGCACTTATATGGCAAGATGTTTTCTTTAAGTTTCCCTCTTTCGTGGATAAATCGTTTCATCTTGTAAATGTGTTTAAATTCTTCATATTGTTTAATCTTTTAATTTTTGATAGTGAATCGCTCTTTCACGAGAAGTGAATCAGTTTCAAGGCATGTGATTGGCTGCTCATAAATGATGTCACACTTTCATGTGCACGCGCTCCATTAACTCAGGATCAAGCCTGAGTTGACAGAGAAAGTTGATGATCAGCTTCATGGTACCAACAAAGCCGGATTGGACAGGTTTGGTTTTGTCAACTCAAAACTAATCCTATAACCCTGAGTTTGTTCAGCCACCATCATGGTACAGGCCCCTGGTCGGGAGCAGCTTATTTCATGTAAACAGGATTAGATTGCATCTTTTTAAGCAGAACTGATGCTTAAAATCTGTCCCAGCCACCGCTACTTTATTACAAGAGTATCCTACTAATCCAGGAACAATAATTTAAAATAATAATAATTTTAAAGTTAATTTAAAAATAATATAATAATGTTGTGTAGTCTATAATACTATAGACACAGCCAGTTTTACTCATTGAAAGATTTATTAGTGATGAAATAATTGATAACTGTATTGGAGTCTTACACACATGCTCTGCAGTTAATCTGAGTCGTTATATTAATTTGAGTGATGACAGATATTATGGGAGTGACTTGATGGAGCGCAGGAGATGCAGATAACATGATCTTGACCCTTAAGAAACTTTAATTAATGCTGTCACGAAACAAATCTGTTTCAAAGATAAAATTAAATGAATTGTTGATTACTACATTGAAATAAAAACGTAAAGCCTGTACAAATACTAGAAATCATGAATATAAATAATTGGGAATCATGTAAAAAAGTGAAATCAAATAAAAGCAGTGCACATTTCATTTATCTACTACAACAGCTTGGCTGTTTCCTTATAAAGGTCCAGAAATTTGTCAAGTTTTTCCATCAGGTGTCTTTTTTAATTATATGATGTCATCACATTGCTGTCTCGCCGCCAGCCAATCGCTGCATTGCTGATCGTGGTTTGAGTATCGATACATCTGCCCTTTTAAGGGAACACGAGAACGCGCAGTAATCTTAGACAACTTAATCCAGATATTTTAATCTAATACACAAATTTGTTTGAAGAACCAGATTAGCCAGAGATCAGTTATCAGGACTAGAAGATCTGGAATCTTTCAAATCATCTTAAATCATCTCTCAATAAGCGATGTATGAAGAACGGACCCCAGGAGATTGAAGCCAGTCTACAGAAATGGCTTCAGCTTGCTCCAGACAGAGATGGAGGAGAGAGTTGCTGCAGAGCTGTAATTCACAGATAATCAAGTCAAAGTCACCATTATTTACATAGCGCTTTTTACAATGCAAATTGTGTTAAACAATTCTGAATAGGATCGCCTTCTCTCACAAACATTTAATCACACTTTTTTATTTTTAGTCATTGTTTTAATTTAACAAGTTTGTTTTACACTGAGTAAATTATAGTTCGAGTTTAATTTCAATGTTAGAAAGTGTTCAAATGCTAATACTTTTGTTTTAATAACAATTGTGTATTTGTGTATGACTGTTAAATAAATTCATTTTCAGAATTTAATTTTCTCCTGACTTATTTATACACATGATTTGGACAGGATTAGGCTGGGGTATGGCTCAGTTTTGGGGTTTCTGCTTAAAGGCTAGTGCTGATGTGGTTTGCTTATGGCTGAGAATCTGTACCAAAATTAAAACCTGTTCTGGCCCACTTCAGCGCCAGTTATAAGTTATTAACTGGCTGAGACTTGTGAGGCCCCTGTCTTTAATTCAGATTGCAGTATGTGGACCGAGGGAAAAGTGGTTGTGTGGACTAGACCTGGGCCAGAAAACAATTGCTATGCGGGTGTGACTTTTTAAATTTGATAGGACAAATATGCTTTATCAAAATATATTTGTAAACATATTGGTTACGTCTCAAGTCCCAGATATTTAGACAGACAGATAACCAAACGATGTTTTTCATGCAATTGTTATTTTTTATTAATATTTTATTATTAGTAGCCTATTATTTTTTAATTAGGCTACATCTTATCATTGTCACGTTTTCATTGATCTTAATTGTCATAACATGCTGCAACATTGTGTGATTTTCAATTAAATATTTGACTAATAATTCACTCTTTTTTCTCATCTAATCCTCACTCACGAAGACTGTTGATGCTGATCATATACCATGCGAGTCTGTCATTTTAAGTTATTTTCATTTATTTGTGCAGGGAAAAAACACAGCGCACCTTATAGACGCGACGCATTAAGTATTTTCCCCGTATTATGTTCCTCCTCTCGCCGCTTCACTCCAGTCCAGCGGGTGGCGCTAAAACACATCCGTTTGTTCACCAAACACCATTAAACCTCAGAGGAAGAAGATTAGCTTCACCGCGCTCTCTGTTGTTTTGTCGTGATGCTGGTTTAATACAAACTGTTAGAAATGCACCTTCTGTAAATGTTTTTGAATCAGGTCTGTAAATACCTGTAATATTCTCATCCTCACAGTCGTTTTGAAGCAAGCAGGAATATCTGGAGGAGTATCATCTGAACTGAGATCTGCTGCTGTGAAGATGGTGTTTGTTAAAGAGGAGAGTGAGAAAAACACGAGTGAACCAGAAACCTGGAGAATAAAACACGAGGAACTAGAAACCTGGAGAATAAAACACGAGGAACAAGGAGGTTGGTGTTTATCCCTTTTAAACCAACCCATGGATGCGCAATTATCTTAGATATCTCAATCCAGCCACACTAATCATCAACAACAGGTGCGTTTGAAGAACACTAAAAGAAGTGCTCCAAGTCCCGATCAGGGGTGCGTTTCCCAAAAGCATTGTTAGCTATATATGGTGAACTCTATTAGTAACGACGGAACTTGCGACCATACTTCCTTTTGGGAAACACACCCCAGGTTAATTGACCTACACAGTGATGTGATATTGAGCACAAATGAGCAGTAAAAACCCAATCGCACATTCCCTTTGTTCGTTCATTGACTGATTGATTGATTCATTCATTCATTCAGGTGCAGGCACCCTGTGCCTCCACTGATTGTACATTTAAAGAGTAGAATATATTAATTTTCTATGTAAAAAAAAAGAATCTGCATGTTACTGTTGTTCATAAAAGTAAATTTTGTATGATTCCCAACTCAAGCTCAGTGCTTTACTATCAAATGTGCATTATCAAGAAATACATGTGTAATATTATTAGTAACTACACATTTTAATGCAAAACAAACCAGCTTCTGGTGTGACCATCTGTTGATCTTACTGGGTCTGGTGCCACTGCTAACAAATGCTAGTCTGGAGCCCTGCAAGAGACACTTTCTATGAACTGGGCACTTTTTTCAATAACAGTATGTCTGATCATTTTTGTAGTGGATCAAATGTATTAAATAGTTATTTCTATAGAAACATGGATTATTGCCTATAATGTTTAAAAAATAATAATTTGAAGATCAGTGTACCTCATTCATGAAGAAATTCCAGGGACGTATAAATTATAAAAAATTCTTTGAACTGTTATATCAGGGATAATTTTATGTCCACATTTATCTGCTTTCTACGAGTTACTAGAAATGAACCATTTTCTACTTTTATTTTAGAGCTGATTGAAGAAAACGAGGAGAATGACGAATTGAGTGAAGATGAAGAGAAAAATCATGTGAAAACTGAAGAAAAACCTTTGACTCGCTCTCAAACCAAACAGAAATATTTAAAGAAAATAACAGCCAAGAAATCTTTCACCTGCACTCAGTGTGGAAAGAGTTTGACAAGCAAAACAAGTCTTGAGCGTCACATGAGAGTTCATACTGGAGAGAAACCGTTCACATGTGATCAGTGCGGGAAGAGTTTCACACAATCATCAAACCTTAAGGATCATATGAACATCCACACTAGAGAGAAACTGTACAAGTGTTCACACTGTGACAAGAGATTCAGTCGGTCAGGAGACCTGAAATCACATGAGAGTATCCACACTAGAGAGAAACTGTACAAATGTGATCAATGCAGCAAAACATTTTCGAGGGCTTCATACCTGAGAACACACCTGAAAGTTCATACAAAGGAGAAGCCACATTCATGTTATTTGTGTGGAAAGAGTTTTTCATGTCCACAGAATTTGAAAGTACATCAGAAAACACATACTGGTGTGAAAGAGTACATGTGCTTTGAGTGTGAAAAGACTTTTACTTCAGCAAACAGTTTAAAACTGCACAAAAGGATTCACACCGGAGAAAAACCTTATAAGTGTTCACACTGTGACAAGAGATTCAGTCTGTCATCAAATCTGAAAACACACGAGAGGACTCACACTGGAGAGAAACCTTACAAGTGTTCACACTGTGACATTAGATTCAGTGTGTTATCAAATCTGAAAACACATGAGAGGATTCACACTGGAGAGAAACCGTATCACTGCACTGCATGTGGGAAGCGTTTCAATCAATCATCTGCTCTACACAGTCACACAAAAAACAATCACCGTAAGTAGATCATCTTCAGATCCAGCACTTTCAGGTCTGATGAGTGTCCTCGCCAAATAATGCATTAAGCAATAAAATATCATCTGGATAAATCTGTCCAAACAAGACATTACAAGTGACATGACAAAGAAACATCATTTAAAGTTTTCACAGTGAATAAAGTTCATCTTCATCTTCAAATCCAGCAGACTCAACTGTGAGATTCAATCAACTCAAAGATGGAGTTCCTCCCCAAAGAACAATGTCAAAAAGTTTTGTTGCTGTATTTCATTTTGCTTCATGATATAAATAATATAATTGTGCTTTCTTGTGATTTTTTATATTATGTTCAAATGTTCACTTGTTTAGTGCAGAAAAAGCGATTTATTGCATCAGGCAGAAAAGACTGTCTTTCTCTTATGTTAAGAACGTGCTGCGGAGGTGCTTTCTCTTAACACCACAAACAGTTAACCTATCAAAATAAACCATGTAACATATATAATAAAGGTTGTCAATGCACATTTACTGCCAGTCCTGTGTAAACTACGGCACGCAAAGTTTATTTATTTATTTATTTAATATCGTGAGATGGCGGAGTGCAAGAGAACAATGTCGTCTGAAGTAACGTTAGCTGCTCACAAAACGATCTCAATCTGCTCTGTCTTGGTGATGTCAGTGCCCTAAACAATGTTATAATGGACTATTTCACATCCAAAGATGAAAGATCAGATGATGATACAAGTCTGATGACAGTCTGTTATAGTGTTGTCAAAAGACCCTGTACTTCGGTACCAAGTCGGTACTAAACAAATGAAAACGTTACGGTACCAGGATTTTTTAAGTACAGGTGGTACGAGTACCCGGTCAACCCGGTTCTTGATGCGATATCTGAAAGCTGTGCAGCTCAGTTGCCTCCTCTTCATAAAAGCACTGAGGCGTGGTGACCTCGAAAGGTGCAAACACATCAAAATAACAAAACAAGTGGCAGTAATGCAACGTTATGGACAGGGGTGTACATTTCGTCTAACAGTAGGGGGGGACAATTATACATAAAATTTCTCTAGAGCAGTTTTTGAAGGGGACACAAATAATACAGCTAAAATTGTACTTGTAAGGATATGTATACACAGAGGAAAGCTACTACTATTGGTGTAGCAATTTCCATCACACTACAATACTAATTTTTCATTCATCTTTTACCTTCTGTGTTGTGTGAATTTAGTTTGACTGGTCTCAGATTAACTTCCTCCCTTCTCATTCTCCCTCCCATCAGGCTCTTAGTAAATTGTTGGCCTGAAAATTATTGACTGAAAAACAGAGCAAAGTGTGGGAAAAGATGAACGATTGATGAATGATTTTTATTACAATAATCTTAGCCCAGATATATTACAGAAGATTATTGTTTAAATGCATTTGCTGCAGTAAAGAAACAACTCAAATGTAGCATATATATTTATTTATTTATTTATTTGCCCTCAAATGTGATTAAACATGCAGTGTTTGATTCAAGGTTCACAATCGCTGGGCTGATTTGGTCATTATTTAAAGGAAAGGCGAGATATTTTGTAAGTAATTCAGTGGTGGATTGCGCTTCTGTCTCCTATTTCCAGCAAGAAAAGAACCTTCTGTGGTCTTTACTGTTTCTTTATAAATTTACAATACACAATATAGTTCAAAAGTTTGGGATCAGTAAGATTTTTAATGTTTTTTCTTTTTCCAAGGCTACATTTGATCAACACGTTAAAAACAATAATATTGTGAAATATGTTTACAATATAAAATAATTTAACAGTTTTTTTTGTTTGTATTCTTGAAAATATAATTTATTCCTGCATTCAACGCTGTATTTTCAGCATCATTACTCCAGTCTTCAGTGTCACATGATCCTTCAGAAATCATTCTAATATTCTGATCTGTTATCAATGTATATATCAATTGTATATATCAATGAAAACATTGATATATACAAAATGCATACATTTTTAGCTTAAATGAATACAAAAAAGTGTTCAGTTTAATGTGTGAAGCTTTATAAAGCTGTTGAAAAGTTAAATGCATCACAAGAGAGTCTCCTGGTCAAACTGCAGCTGCTGCTAATAAATCGTTATTCTGCCTCAGAAGTCTGTCTGAAACTCTGTGTGGATCCTATCAGCCATTAAACTGTCTGTCTCTGCTGATTTGTAAAAAAGTATTAAACTATCTTGAAATTTCTTTCAGATCCACATTTGTTCACAGTTAAGCAAACAGCTGATATGATAAAACATGTGACTGTTGTTGCTTCGCTCTTTTCTGCCGCTCTCCGTTGTTACTTTCGCTTTCGCAGGAGGCGTGCTGATTGGTTCCCTCTGCTGTCAATCATCCGCGAGAGGCGGGCTGAAAACAAACATTTATTTAACGCAATATTTGCTCAATTTTTTTTTTAAAGTAACTTTTAATAGAAATTGTTTATAACCTTTTGACATACCTGTTTGGTAGATTTTAGTGTTTATTTATTTATTTGTCAGTACGAAATTGTCTTAAATTTGACGAAGAGTAATTTTATAAATGGTGTACCATCTAGTGTCTTTAGTTGATAATGTTTTGTGTTGCTCAGTTTCTACAGTATTTATCTGAGAACTACTGTAATGTGTCAATAATGATATAAAACTTAAAATAACAGCTGCATTGTTAATTTTACAGATATTGTTAGTATTATTTATTTATTTGCATACAAGAATTTTGCATACAATTTAAATTGATGGAAAAAAAAAGAGTTATTTTTCTGTAAAAATAGGAGTCTTTTACTGTGTATTTTTAAAATATATTCATACATTTAAATATGTATTTTTAAAAATGTTTTACATTTAATAACTCATTTTTGTCTTCTTCAATGTGAAGTTTGTCATTAAATCATCACAAAGGGAGATATAGTATAAAACTTACTGATTAAACAGAAATGTTTTAAATAATAATAATAATTAAAAAAACTTATTTCAAAGAGCTACCCAACACCATGCATGGATGTGCATGTTAGAATTACTTTGTAAAGCTTTGTATGAAGTTTTGACCTACACGCATAAATAATACATGTGATGCTGAAAAATGACACGCATCAATTTTTTATAAAATGTGATCAACTGTCAGGTCGGCATGGGACCTACACCTTTTCAGAGGCACTTCGAGTACATCATTGCCGAGGCACCTGTGTAGGATAAGGGGAGTCAAATGAGTACCATTCTCCCACATTTATGCCAAATCTGATGAAACACTTTTGTCTCAGGCCCCACTCTGGTCCGCACTCATGCTGGGTAAGTGTACTATGATATATGTATGGAGTTTTTTTTTCTTCTCTTTTTTCAGGTTGTTTATTGGTCATATTCACAGCTTTCACACCAGACACTGTCAGTTTAATAAGAGGTTTCTCACTGTAGGAGCGATATGTTGTTTGTAGTTTTCTTTCACACCACTAGAGGGGGAATAATGTATTTATGCTCTCAAGCCAACTCAGAGGTATGCGCTGAAGAAGTTCATACAAACTTTTTGATGGACTTGAATGGATAGTTCTTTATTTTTGTTGTTTGCTTTTTTATTTATCAAATTGGAGACTATAGGACAAGTCGACTGATCTGCAGGAGGAAAAGCGTGTAGATGGCTCTGGTTTGAAAGCAACGGCTGGATTTGAAAAACTGTTAGTGGATTTCACAGTGGATTATTGTGTTAGAGGTTCCTGTAAATTACTGTCGGAAACTGCAGTCGAAGTGAATAGGAGGTACATTTCTGTCCAATACAAATTGTTAACATATCTGGCATTTAATCGGAACGAATCTCTCTGAAATGTAACTTAATCTGTCCTTTTTTATATTAGAGGTGAAGCCAGTCTAATCTAACACTTGTGTGTTTTCCCCAAGTTCGTCCACGGCGTGTCGTTCATTGTGTTTTATTCATGAATGTTAGTTACATTTATTTGCACGTGTTCTGAAATGTATTTCCACATTTTATGTGTGTTAAGGCATTTCTCGTTTGTAATTGCGACGAGCTCAACCCATCGTCTCCGACTATTCTCCTATATCCTTTTAGGAATGATGTGAAACGAATTAATTTCGCGAATTCTTCAACTTGAAATACGAATTACTCTAGCTTTCACGAACTTTGATTGCAGTTATGAACAGCTTGAGACAAATTGCGATTCAGCTTTAGTTTCGTTTCGGTTGCATTCAGTGTTCGGAACTGAGTTTCATCCGGATTAAAATATCAGGTGTTGTGCTCAATTCTGACCCCTGCCAGATTATTACACCCCTAGTGTTGGTAGGTTTAGGGTTAGGTGTGGGGGAGGGGTTAGGATTAGGCAATCAGATAGCGATTTCAACGATATGGGTAATAATTTGGCAGGGGGTCGAAAATGGGCACAACACAGCGTTCAGAGTCGTTGTCAATGGGAGTATGAAATCTTAAAACCCAAAACCGTTAGCCTGGATTTACCACTGGAAACACTGGAGGTGTGAATGCGAGTTTTAAATCTGAGTAAGTGAGTAAGCATTGTTGGGCACGTTACTTTAAAAAAGTAATTAGTTACAGTTACTAGTTACTTCTCACAAATAGTAACTGAGTTACATCATTATAAAAGTAACTAATTACTAGGGAAAATAACTATTGCGTTACTTTTTTGTTTTTAAAAAATGTCCAAATATGTCAAATAACTTGAAAATATGTTAAATGAGTGAAATGGACACTAAATAGAATAAATTATTATTCTAAAACATTGTACACTAATCTACGCTATTTTAATGTTTCTGTGAGACAATGTGAGAGACACCTATCAAATTCAATATAAATATCTGACACTTAGCATCAGTCAGTATTATAATATGATATTATGATCATTTAGCATTATAAGACGATAGAACTTTAGTAATTAGAATAAGCATGTATGAATGCATATTTGTCATGTTGACTGAACTTAGGACTGGTGGTGGTGCTTAAGATATTGTTCGTCATTTAGAGTTTCTATAAAAAAAGGGGGGGGGGGGCAAAAAAACTAAAAATAATAATGATAAAATAACAAAACTACTAGGAATTCTACTACTAATAACAATATAAAACGCACTAAGGATTAATGAGCTGCTGGGTTTGTGAATATTAATCACGTTGTCTGCGTTCGCTGGAATTGATTTGCTGAAATCAAAACAGGGACGACAATAGGTGAGGACCAGCCAATGAGATTGTCGTTTGTGCATTAGCTCCGCCCACTACCAGAGAAACCGGCAGTTCTTAAAAAAATTCCAAAGGAACTCGATTATTCTGACAGGAAAATACAACAAAGAATATCGTTTAAATGTAGCGTGTCAATTCTGCATGGTATGTAAGACTCTCTTGCTCTGTATCTTTCTTTGTGTATGCGACGCCGAGTCGTGCGCCTTCAGCTTCACACTAGTGTTTACGGTACGTCAAAAACAGTTACTGCACACTGCGCATTCAGATGAACTGAAAAATAAAATTATAATAATATTATAATAAATTTGTCATGATCCGGCCCAGGACCTTCCACTCATCAGCCACTGAGGTCACTCTCGCAGCATAAGGACATTGCACTACACCCCGAACTACATTTCCCAGTTGGCACTGCCTTTGCTAATCACCCAATCTCACAGTCACACCTGCAGCTCATAAACATTCACACCTGCACTACATTTACGGACCTGAATAAAAACCATTCGCACCGTCTATTCTGGGCGAAGTCTTGATTTGCTAGTCTTGTCAATTCTGAGTAGTTTTTCCTGTTTCCCGGGTCCCAGTCTAGTTTCCTGTTTGGCTTCCTTGACCTTGGACTGTTTATCTTGTTTATGACCGTTTTTCTGCCTGACCTGACCTCAGCCTGGATATCGTTTCTGCCTCTGCCTAGTAGTGTTGCTTTCGTCAATGAAAATTATGACTAAATATCGTCGTCAACAAACCTTTATCACGTGACGAAAACGAGACGGGACGAAACGTAAATGCTGGTCATGTGACGATGATTATAATTAAATGTGTAATGCAATATTGTTGACGAATAAAAACGAAACTAAATGTGCTTTACAAAATAAAAACTATGCTAAAATGTCTCTTCATTTTCGTTGACCAAAACGAGACGAAACGAAATGTTATAACGTTATTTCGTCTCGTTTAGTTGCGTTATTATTATTATTTTGCAGTATTTCTGTTTCCCTGTGTCTCACTTCTGCAGGCTGCATCAGGTCGCACTGCGCAGACGCAGGCGACGTCACTTCCTCAAGCCCCACTCGCGGCATTATTTAGAAGATGACAACAACAAAGTACCGATGGCTGGCCGGCCAGCCGGGCTTCGTCTTTGGGAGAAAATGTATGTGTGTGTACTTCTAACATGTTTGGTTGGTTAAATAAATGTTGTAAATTCAAATCAGAGTGTCTTCCGTGTCTGGAATGGATATATTCTTGAGTCTATAAGGTAACAATAATATAATAAGATAACCTTGTTTGAAATGGGTTTGGCTAAAAGAAAATTTTGGTTTCGTTTATACTACTAGGTATTTATACTATATTGACTGGGTTAAATAGAATTGTATTACTAAAAAGAGACTAAAATACAATTTTCATTGACTAAAACTAGACTAAATGTCATCAGTTTTCGTCGACTAAAATTAGACTAAAATGTCATCAGTTTTCGTTGACTAAAACTAGACGAAAATAGTCATGGATAATTCTGACTAAAATAAGACTAAAATGCTCAGACTTTTAGTTGACTAAAACTTGACTAGACTAAAAAGAGTATGAACGTGACTAAAACTAATAAAAACTAAAATGACAGCTTCACACAAAGACTAGACTAAAACTAAAATTAAAACAGGCCACCAAAAACACTACTGCCTAGCCCTAAGTATTGACTCTGTTGTTGTTTTCTCCTGTGTTCAATAAAACCTGCAAATGGATCCGCACGCCTCTGTCTTGTACGTTACAAAATTATAGTAACGCCGCATTTTATTGTAAGTAATGGTAACGGCGTTTTAACGGGGGAAACAGTAATTCGTTTGATTACTCGTTACTAGAAAAAATAACGCCGTTAGTAACGCCGTTTATTTATAACGCCGTTATTCCCATCACTGTAAGTAAATAAATAAAATAAATAAACCACTGCGCTTGCAAGTATTATGATAAATGTCGCCCTGCTGAAAGAAACAGAAACATCACAGAAATTCTAATGGTTTCCACTCACTATCAAATACCATTACAAACATTATCAAACCATCAACTTTTAAAACCATTAAAGAAATGGCTTCCTGTGTGTTTTGGGTCATATTCCATTGAGTGGTTTTAACAAGCCAACAATAAAAGGCTAAAAAATGCCAGTAGGGACCTACAAGGACCATTACAGTTTCTATTAAAACCAAGACAATTCCCATTATAATCAGTAAAACCATTACAAATTCTTTGGTTTCTATCCACCCCCCTCCCTACCAGGCCAAACTATGCAGCTTTATATTTATGATGTTTATTTTGTGTACCTACCTCTGTATGATAGATTTAGGCTGGTGAATTTAGGGAGTCTTTTGTTCACATCTGGAAATGGTGTAAAAATATTAAATGTGAATTAAAGTGTGAAATAATATCATTTAAATGCATGATGTGGATGTGCTTAAACGTATGTATTTTTCTTCAGGTTGAAATGCCTGCAGTATGGCGTCTGCACAGCAATCTGCTAAAGAGTACCTCAGAAACACCAGGAAAAACCTGGTGAAACACATGCAAAACCTTCCTCTGATCGTTGAGAATCTTTATCAAAAGAATGTTTTCAATGACTATGAGGTCGATGCTCTCAAAGCCGAGAGGACAGAATTTGATAAAGCCAGATGTATATTGGATTGGGTCATTAACAAAGGTGAAATGGCCAGTTATGAATTTCTCCAGATTTTGGACGTCACTAAGAAGAGGACATTAGATCCTGGCTTACACTACTGGATCAGCTGCTTTTCCTTCAGATTGGAAGATACAGAGGCCAGCTATTCATTTGGTGAGTAGAGAAATGAAAGAACATTTTGGTGAAATTAACATATTTAAAATATTTCTTTTATGCTTTTGTTGCTATTTTAGGTACAAAGCCCTGTCAAATCTACCAGACACAGCTCAAGATGAAAGCAAAAAGTATCCTGAAGAACCAAAGGAAATGTTTCTGTAAATATCTGGATGACAAGGTACAAGGAAACTTAAGTTTTATACCTCTTGTTTTAAAGACTGACTCTGTCATGAAAACGCAAAGCAAAATAAAATTGAAAAACAAAAAATGCAAAAAACTATGGCCCAAAAAACTGAGAGCATACATTCCTAATGAGGAACAACAAGCACTGTCACCTGAGAAACTCCTGAGATGGAAGGACAAGAACATCCTCATCATAGGCAAACCTGGAGTAGGAAAGACTACAGTTGTCCAGGAAATGTTGCGTCTTTGGGCAGAGAAGGATGACAGAGAGATAGACTACATGTTTTACTTTGATGAAAGTGTTTTGGCCTACAATAGTGTTGCCAGTTTGGAATCTCTTTTGTTTGATGTTTATTCTAAACCAATGGAAAAAGACAAAAAAGACACATTTCAAGATATTGAGGAGAACTCTGAGAATGTTGTTGTTGTGTTTGACGGTGTGACGGATTTGGAAGAAAATCCCATTTTATGTAAAATCATGAACCATGAGCTCCTGCCTGATGCCAAGATTGTGATCACATGCAGATCAGAGGAGGAAGATGATCCACTTTTCTCTGACTGGCTGACAAAGAAAGTGTATGTCCAAGGATTCAGTGAAGAGTCTATCAACACTTACTACCAGAATATGTTGGGTCATGCTCCTGTTCTTCTAGAAGTTATTTTGAAGAATCAGGAGCTGTTCAGTCTTAGTCATGTCCCATTGTATGCCTTCATGATTGTAGACTTGATTAAGTTTAAAAATGACACAGTATGCAACCATCCACACACAGTCACAGAGATGTACATCCACATTTTCCGTCTTGCTGCGAAGAAACATGGGAATAAACAAAATAAACAAATAGATAAGTACCTGAAAGAGAAGAAAGATCAGATTCATGCATTGATGGAAAATGCTTTCAATGCAACTAAGCAGAAAACTCTAAACATTAATAGCAGTGATGAGACAGACATTTGTCATGCTTTTCTGAAAATGATCACAACAACAGACTCGCCAACATCTGCAACAACATACTGTGCGTTTCTCCACAACACAATGCAGGAATTCTTCTCGGCTTTGTGGCTTCTTGGACATCCAGATGAAATTGAGGACGTGCTACAGCTCTGTCAGACTGAGGAGCATAAACACATGAGACATGTTCTTCCTTTCTTATGTGGACTTCTGAGTGAACACAACACCAGACTGATCAAATGTCTCTTCCCAGAGGATCAGATAAAGAAAACATCTGACTGGTTCAGTGAGAAGCTTTTGGACGTGTTTCTTCAACCTCAGAGCGAGAGTGAAGAGTTTGATCTTCTCTATGTGTGTCAGTGCTTGTATGAGCTCCAGTCTCCTAAAGCCTGTTTAATGTTCCTGGAGAAGATGGAGCATCAGCTTGATCTAGAAGTGGATCTAGATCCTCATCAGTGTTGTGCTTTGTCTTACGTGATCGGTCAATCCAGAGATAAAGAGGTTTATCTGAATCTGGAGGACTGTAACGTGACTGATGTAGGAATGAACATGATGCTCAGCTGCTCTCCAAACATCAGGTACTAGAAATCAGGACGGTTAACTAATCTAGCTGTAGTGTTTTAAAGGGGATCTACTATGCCCTTCTTACAAGATGTAATATAAGTCTTAAGGTGTCCCAAAAATGTGTCTGTATAGTGCAAGCTTGCCATCTCACTGCAATTGGTTCTGCACATTTTGGTCATCTCAAATAAGCCTCTATTTACTCTCATGTGTGTTCAGTGGTCAACCTGTCTCTCTCATCTTGCACTGTGTGAACGTAGGCAGGTCAGTGTTATGGTTACAGGGCAGTCGTGGCCTAATGGATAGACCCCTGGGCCCGTATTCTTAAAGATTCTAAGAATCCTTTCAGAAAGCTCCTAATTTAGCTTAAAAAATTCTACGTAGGAGTCTTAGCTTAAAAGCGATTCAGGACTAATCTGAGAGCAACTCTGAGTGACAGTTGGATGTGCAACCCCGTTGTGCAACCCCTTTGCTAGATATGACACAGTCTTTTGAAGACTGTGATTCATTGGTTGACCAAGAAGGAAATAAAAGAGCGCTTTTAAGAGTAGGGTCTATTATAAGCCTTCACTTTTAAATTAATTTTCTTAGAATTTTGTTACTAGGAGCAACTCTTAGCACTAAGATTTTTCTTGAATACGGGCCCTGGTTTCACAGACAAGGCTTAAGCCTAGTCCAAGCTGTTTCAACTGAAATAAACTTGCACTGACTGATCTTAAAACATGTCAGTGCCTTTGATTTGTCTTAAGATGCACACCAGTAATGCTTTTTTCTTAGGCATGTTTATAAAAATTACTTAATTGTCCTAATTGAACTATGGCCTAATCCTGGTTTAGGCTAAGCCCTGTCTTTGAAACCAGGCCAGAGAGTCGGACTTGTAACCCGAAGGTTGTGGGTTCGAGTCTCAGGTCCGGCAGGAATTGTCGTGGGGGGAGTGAATAACCAGCGCTCTTTTCCACCCTCAATACCACGACTGAGGTGAGACCCTTGAGCAAGAAACGAAGCCCCAACTGTTCCCCGGGCGCCGCAGCAATATGGCTGCCCTTATTGGGTGTGTGTTCACGGTGTGTGTGTGTGCACTTGGGTGGGTTAAATGCAGAGCACAAATTCCGAGTATGGGTCACCATACTTGGCCACATGTCACGTCACTTCACTTTCACTTTTTGAGTCTCTGTTGCATTTAGCTTAGTAATTAATATGCTGTGTACCCTATGTAGAAATAAGTTTTGCAAAGTTATTTGTTCTAAACCTAATAGAAATTCTTGCTGAAGCAAGACACAAAGCATAGCAACACATTATGGCAGCAAGATATATAAAAAATAATTGCCTGACTTTTGAGTGATTTGATGTTTTTGTAATTATTCAAATCCATTTTGTTTGTTTGACCACAGTATTATTGTTGAGAGGGGCATATTTGATTAACTTTGAAAAATCTGCATTTTAAGACTTATATCTGTGAGTTACCCTGTTAAATGAACGGCTGCAATTAGCATCCATATCCCCCTAGAAATGTCTTCACATTGTCTAATGGGCGTAATCCCCCCCCCCCCCCCAAAAAAACAGTCAAATCAATCAGTATATGCTCTTATTTTTGATTACTTTGTTGCAGGTTAAAGACTTGTGAAGATCCGCTGAAGCAAATCACATTCTTTGTAGAATTCTTCCATAAATCATCTCAGTGCTGCTGCAAACTTATTGAGGTGAGAGAACGATACGGTCCAGAAAACTGCAATGCTCTGCTGGATCTTTGCTCTCATGTGAAGAACTATGAGACTCAAACAGGCAGGAGCTTCCTTCCAACATTACAGTCAGTTTTCCAGTTACCTGATGAATGGATCATAGATCTCTCACAGAGAAAGAGCTCTGTCCTCCTGGAAGTGCTGAAGCTCCAGACAGAGAAGAAACCAGTATATCTGAGAAGATGTTCAGAGGAAGAGAGAGAAGTGATGAGTTTCCTTCAGTGTCTGCCCTACATCTCACAGCTGAGGTGAGAAAATCTCTGGCTACTTACAGTTATTGTGAAATATGATTTCTGCATAAGCTGGAACATGTTTTCTGGTCTTAATGAGTGTCTTTAGATTAGAGGCTCTGTTGTGTTTCAGTGTTAGCTATAGAGTGATGCATTCTGACCGTTCACTACATCTGATCTCATTTTTGTGTCGACGGCTAAATCTAAGCTCAGTTTTTATCTGTAGATGTAGATGTACAAGCACTAATTATGGGTGTATTAATGGAGCATTCTTGTAGATTCAACCATCAGATGCTACCAAAGTGCATGTTCTAAATGATGTAGCTGACAATAACAGTTAACTGTTAACACTAGTAATTATGGTGCGCATCAGTAGATCAATGTGATTAATTATACTTACATTCTCTATCATTTAATTAAGCCAACATCCAGTTAGTCCTGATGAGCACCACATTTTCAGGTGTGTTTAAGGAGTATGTAATAGAGATATGCCTGTTATTCAAGGATGCAGTTACTGATACAGGGCCCGGTTTCACAGACAGGGCTTATACTAAGCCAGGATTAGGCCATAGTTCAATTAGGACATTTAAGTAATTTTTATAAGCATACTTAGAAAAAAAACATTACTGGTGTGCATATTGAGACAAATCAAAGACACTGGTATATTTTAAGATCAGTCAGTTCAAGTTTCTTTCAGTTGAAACAGCTAAGACTTACATTTTAGTCTAGGACTAGGCTTAAGCACTGTCTGTGAAACCGGGGGATAGTCTTTATTTATAGCAAGATACATTAAGGCCCGGTTTCATAGACAGGGCTTAGCCTAAACCAGGATTAGGCCATAGTTCAATTAGGACATTTAAGTAATTTTTATAAACATGCCTTAGAAAAAAGCATTACTGGTGTGCATCTTAAGACAAAACAAAGGCACTGACATGTTTTAAGATCAGTTAGAGCAAGTTTCTTTCAGTTGAAACAGCTCAGATTTACATTTTAGTCTAGGACTAGGCTTAAGCCTTGTCTGTGAAACCAGGGTATAGTCTTTGTTTCTATTCTAATTAGGCAAGGCAAGTTTATTTATATAGCACATTTCATACACAATGGTAATTCAAAATGCTTTACATAAAAGGAAGTAAAATAATCATAAAAAATAATCACAACAATAAAACATGGAACTTTTAAAATTATTTAGAAATTGATTTAAAATGAATTTAAAACAGTTAAAAATAGAAAATGATTATACATAAAACAGTGAAATCAGTTCGGACGTAGCACAGTGCTCATTCAATAAATGCACAGCTAAACAGATGAGTTTTGAGTCTGCATGTAAATGTGGCTAATGTTTTAGCACATCAGGGCCTGTATTCTTAAAGATTCTAAGAATCCTTTTAGAGAGCTCCTAATTTAGCTTAAAAATTTCTAACTAGGAGTCTTAGCTTAAAAGTGATTCAGGACCAATCTGAGAGCAACTCTGAGCGAGGAAAAGACAAAAACTGTTTAACCATACTCTCTCTCTCTCTGTCACACACACACACACACACACACACACACATTATGTATGTATATGTATTCTTTATTTTTTATTCACCATGCTGTTATACTTAACATATTTTATAGGAAATGAACAGCGACACAATAAGGTTCTGAGAGTGCTGTAATTGTTTGTATGATCACTTTGCTTGTAGAAAGTTGTGACAGACCCAAATCATCACTGCTGCATAGTTGCATTTTTCCAGTTGCCAAATATGTTAATGTAGTTAATGTAGTGATTACTTCCATTTCAGGCGCTCTGGCATTTCTGCGCGGTGTCAGAGATGTTAGCGTGTCTCTAATAAGATCAGTCACAAACATGATCCCTGCACGATCTAATGTGTAGCGTCTTATTAACTCACTGGCATGCATTGTGTGCAACACATTTCTTCTCCCTCTTCATGTTTTGTCCATTTTTTCCACTGCTAAAGAAATTCTTAAGCCTCTTAAAAGTTCTCGTCCATACTCCTAACAATTTCGGACCTTAAGACCTCTTTTAAGGGTTAAGATGCATTCTGAATTACTTTTTTCTTTACTAGGATCTTTTCTTTAATTCTAAGAGGAAACACCCACATTTCTAAGAATTTTCTTAGAATTTTGTTACTAGGAGCAACACTTAGCACTAAAATTTTTCATGAATACGGGCCCTGATCTTTTCCGGAAGCTGATTCCAACTGCGGGCGGCATAATAGCTAAAAGCGGACTCCCCTTGTTTTGTGATCTGAAGGGCCTGTTAGGTTTATATTCAGTGAGCATATTTGCTGTGTATTTAGGTCCTATGCCATTGAGTGATTTATAAACGAGTAAAAGTACTTTAAAATCAATCCTAAATGTATCTGAAAGCCAGTGTAAGGACCTGAGGACTGGTGTGATATGCTCGGATTTGCTGGTTCTAGTCAGAATCCTGGCAGCAGCGTTCTGGATGAGCTGCAGCGGTCTAATGGTCTTTTTGGGAAGGCTGGTGGGGAGACCATTACAATAGTCCACCCTGCTGGTGATAAAGGCATGAACAAGTTTCTCCAAGTCTTGACTGGCAACAAAACATCTAATTTTTGCAATGTTTTTGAGATGATGGTATGCTGATTTAGTTATTGCTTTGACATGACTACTGAAACTAAGGTCTGTCTCCAGAATCACACCAAGATTCTTGACTTGATTTTTAGTTGTTTGACCCCTAGAGACAAGGTATGCATTCACCTTGAGAACTTCATCTTTGTTTCCAAATGCAATGACTTCCGTTTTCTCCTTATTTAACTGAAGAAAGTTCTGGCATATCCAACTGTTAATTTCATCAATGCATTGGCAGAGGGAGTCAATGGGGCTGTAGTCATTTGGTGATAATGCTAGGTAAATGTGGGTATCACCTGCATAGCTGTGATAGGCAATTTGGTTCTTTCTCATTACGTGACTTAGTGGGAGCATATACAGGCTAAACAAGAGCGGTGCAAGAATTGAGCCTTGTGGGACTCCGCATGTCATGGCCGTCCGCTTAGACTTATGCTCTCCTATACTCACATAATAACCTCTCCCTTCTAAGTATGACCTGAACCATTTGAACACCATCCCAGAAAGCCCAACCCAGTTTTCGAGTCTCTCTAGAAGTATGTTATGATCAACAGTGTCAAACACAGCACTGAGATCTAATAGTACCAGCACTGATATTTTGCCAGAATCAGAGCTTAAGCGAATATCATTTATTATCTTTATGAGCGCTGTCTCTGTGCTGTGGTCGGAAACCAGATTGAAAATTTTCCAGGTATCCATTTGAGTTTAAACAGTTGTTCAGCTGATTAAAAACAACCTTTTCAATAATCTTGCCTATAAAAGTAAGATTTGATATTGGTCTATAGTTGCTCAATATGGTGTTATCAAGACTGTACTTTTTCAAGAGGGGCTTAACAACTGCAGTTTTCAGGGAGTTTGGGAGTTTCTTCCGAAAGAAGTGAGGTGTTCACCACTTCTAAGAGATCAGCTTATAAACAGTTAAGTACACTTTTTAAAAAAGATGTGGGAAGTGTGTCAAGATGGCAGGTTGACAATTAAAGTGCTATACTATTTCTTCCAAAACTTTGCTATCAATTGCTTCAAAAACAGACATGGTAACTTCTTTTTGAAATTGTGGTCAAATCTGTCTGACCTCTGCATAACTTGAGGATGTGCTAATCGCCTTTCTGATATTATTGATCTTCTCAGAAAAGAAGGAAGCAAACTCATTGCATTTGCTGTCAGAGAGCATTGGGAATCTGACTTGGGGGGGGGGGCTTGTCAGTCTCTCAACAGTAGCAAAAAGAGTGCGAGTGTTGTTTAAGTTACTGTTTATAAGGTTTGAGTAGAAGGTCTGTATAGCTGTGGCTAGTTCCACATTGAAAGCATGAAGGCTGTCTTTATAGATGCTATAGTGAATTTCAAGTTTCGTCTTCCTCCACATCCACTCAGCTTTTCTGCATTGTCTTTTCATACTCTGTACTGCTGTTGAATTTCTCCAGGGTGCTTTTTGTCTGCCAGTCTTCTTGCGGACTTTTACAGGAGCAATATCATCAATAACATTTTTAACTTTTGAGTTAAAGGAATCAAGGAGAAGATCTGAGAGTCTGCAGAAATGCTTGGTGTTAAAGATATAGAATTCAAAATGAGCACACTAATGTTCTTGTTAATGCATCTTTTTCTGATAGAGACAGAACTAGATTCAGTGGTAGCAGAGATCAATATATCAAAGAAAATACAGAAGTGATCAGATAGTGCTACATCATTAATAACAATGGATGAAATGTTTAGACCTCTACTGATGAGTAAAAATCTAGAGTGTGTCCTCGGATTGTGTGTGGGTCCATGCACATGCTGAATCAGGTAAAAAGTGTTTAAAACAGTTATTTATTTTGTAGTTTTTATTTCTGCATTATCTATGTGAATATTAAAATCCCCTGCAATAGCAAAACTGTCAAACTCTGAGGAAATCATTGATAACAGTTCTGTGAACTCTTCAACAAAGGCTGGAGAGTATTTTGGAGGCCTGTAAATAATGATAAATAGAATGGGTGGAGCACATTTCAGCACAATACCTAGATATTCAAAAGACGAATACTGGCCAAATGACACTTGCTTGCATTGATAGACATCTTTAAATAGAGCAGCTATACCTCCACCTCTCCTAACAGTCCTGCAGACACTTATAAAATTAAAGTTAGGAGGGGCTGTTTCATTGAGGACTGTTGCACTGCAGCTGTCTTCTAGCCATATTGCATTTAGAAACATAAAATCCAGGTTGTTTGTGGTTATTAAGTCATTGATCAGAAATGATTTATTTTTTAGTGAGCAACTGTTTAAAAATGCTACCTTGATGGCATTATTTTTTGTCTTTACAGCAATCTTAGTTTGATGCATAATAGGCCGCAGATTACATGGGTCAGCCGTATGGCTTGAGAAGGCCTTAGACTTTCTATCACGTGATAAAACAGAAATAGAGAAAGCTACAGGCAGATACATATCACTATGTATACAACACATATCACTGAGAGCTGCTATCAGTTGTTTTTGGTTCACCTACAGCAGATGGAGGGTTTTGGCCCTGGCGTTGTGGCAGCAGCCGGAGAGCTCTCACAGGAGGAGGAGGGCAAGCTGGACCCACAGGCTTTGGTGGTTGTGGGGCCCGCCATTTTTTAGTTGATATCTGGGGGCTTGCTGCAAAAGAGTGGGAGAGTTTGGTCCCAGCATACACCAGTTCCTCCATTTTCTGTGAGAAGCTTAGAAGTGGAGATGCTGGAGAGAGAGATAAAGTGTCTGGTGAGATGGGCTCTGGCTCTGGTGTTTCCGGTGGCTGTGATATGTTGTCCTGGCACTGATGAACGACTGAAATTCAAGTTTTTGAAGTGTGTCAAAGAGTTCACTGAAATCCTTAAGGAATTCTGACTGCTCTTTCCGAATATCATTCTTCCCCACATGGATGATGATTCGATTTGCAGTCTTGTGCTTCATTAGAATGTTCCGAAGTTCCTTGTTCACATTAGGGTTGGGCCAATAGACGATGCCATCGTTGAGCCGGCATCATGATCCCATTACCCTTAACCCGCAATCTGCCGCATCCCAGTACCGTGTTCGGTAAGAAAATGATGTGTACTACGGAACCCCTAAAGGGATTAAAAATGAGATGGGAGGAAAATATACATTTCAATACTTTCTCTCGCAGTTTTATCATTGAGTAATTATACTGTGTATAAAATTGCATCAAATTGCATCAAGACGCAGTTATTATGCCCAGCATTGAAACTGCTTTTGAATCCACCATCGCTTTTTAGTTTCACTTTCACTTTCGAGATTCACGATCGCACATAAACTGTTTATACTATGGAGTGGCTGTACTTGCCACACATTTTACAAGATTATGTTTGTCAGTGGTACTCAGGATCTGCAAATCATTCGCCATCATCCTCAGTCATCTCTCCTTACTCTGTTTATGTGGTAAGTGAAATTTTATGTACTGTAATGTAACAGGCAACCGTTAGCAATCGTCATTTTCTGTGCCTTTCTGAATACGGATTCATGCTTCGGACACATCCCCTAACTCCTCCCCTCCTCCCCCAGCCCTGCTCCCTAATGTCATCGTCCATCGCGATGTTTAACTGTAGACATCGTCTGATGCCAAATTTGTTGACATCGCCCAACCCTAGTTCACATCAGAGACGGTTGCTTGAGGAAAGCAGCATGTAGCTGTAGTCCTGCTACTGATGTTTCTGATAATAGTCACCCACTATCAGAGTCCTGGGCTCAGCTGTGCTCTGAGCTGAATGCTGCTGTCTGCTCGACCTCGAGTGCCTGTTAGTAGCGAAGTTAGGTGCTGGCTGATACAATCCATGTTTAGTCACATTTGGGGATTCCACATTCATTAATGCTTCAAATCTGTTCTCAAGATGTATAGGGGGTGGTAGAATACCAGTGTTTGCTAGCCTTGTCATAGCCATATCTGGGGTAGAGGAGGCTACCGCAGCAATATGAGATACTCGTGACAATCTGATGTCTCGAGTGCCTTTGGGTCTTGCTCCCTGTTTGTGCCATCGATTAGTCTGTCGATAAGTTCGGCTTGTTCCTCTACATTTGGTATAAACTGTTGAGATTCACTAGATTCACAGGACTCCATAATGACTCCAGGTCCATGATGACAATCTCCTGTGTGTTCCGCCTGTTTTGGAAGTCCAGCAGGTAACTTTATTTCAAGAACCTTAATCCTTTGTAGAAGTCTGTGGCAGTTCATGCAGCAAGTAGATTCCACAAGAGGCATTTTCTCTCTCGTCTGTTTGAATGTAGACAGCTGTGTTTTCTTGTCTCTGGAATAAGCTGCTGGCAGTGGGAGGCAAAGAGTCTTCTTTTTCATAGTATTATTCCAGTCTCGAAAAGTTTTTAGTTTAGTGTTTGTGCAAAAAATGTGTTGTTTGAGCACTGTGCTGATCTGCTGAAGTTAAAATCTTAAAAAAATCTGATGTAGCGCCCCCTACCTTTCTGAACTAGAAAGCTGTAAGGAGCAGCACCAGGTTCAGAAACTAAATGCCTTATGTTGTTGGATTAAGGCCCCCCTCTCTGACTACACTGTACTCTTTTCCTTACTATATATGTTGTCTGAATAAAGATCTCTTTAACTCACTTTTGTGTATGGGCTCTACTTCAATAAGATATATTACCCAAATACAACAACACTCACAAACAAATAAAGAGAGGATTTAACAAATAAAGATATGTAATTTAATGAAATAGTAATTTGAAATGATAAAAGGAAATTAAGCAAAATACTTAGATGCTCAAATTAGAGGATATACGGAGTTACAATTTACCTGAAACCACTTAACACCCAACGGCTTTTACACTTATAGCAGTGCACACAGTTTAGCAAAGACACAGTAAATGATTTGGTTAGTTTCAATTATGACAGCGACCTTAAACGAGCGGATAACTCAAACTTAACTCTGTAGAAAATATCTTCTAAGTATCAATGTCTACAGAATTAAACATTAATAACCAGTGGGCCCACACAATCACACACACACACCACTGTTCTCACACCCCCCCTGTTGCAGGCCTGTGTCGTGGCTTGAGTGCGGTGAGGCCTTGAAAACTTAAACTGGCCGCTTCACTCAAGTGAGCAAACACACAACGAACACACGGTACCTTCTTCTTTTGTCGATCGCGATCTGTACGAGCCTTAATAATTTGATCCTCCTGGAAAGCAAAAATCGTCCCCCGTTGCCGGAGGAACACCCAACGCTTCCGGTGGCTGGGTGCGCTATCTGGATGATGGCTGTCTCTCTCTCCCTCGTAGCCAGAAGACTCGCTCGCCTTTCGGATTTCAAAAGCGCGTTTCACAGTCCCCTGTATCCCACGAAGAAACGTCCCACGACAGCACACAAACGGCAGCGAATGTGTGAAAGTTTCAACACGCACCTCAGTACAGACGATGCAAATGGGTGAGCTGTCTCGATTAAAGGCAGCGATGTCCGTAGAAAATCAATATAACTCTAAGAAATGCGATGTTAACCCATATTGTGAGTTAACTGTATCTCAACAGTCCAATAACGAATATACTTTGTTTTAAACAAAATTAAACAAACTTAAAATCACTTTTTTCTCTCTTATATCGTCAGTTTTTCACTCACGACCAACTTCTCATGACGCCTTTTTTCTCCGTCTCTCTTCTCTCTGCCCCACCTCGTAATTACCCAATAGCGTTACATTCACTTATTTGGGAGGCGGGTTTAAGCTATTAAGCATCCAATCACTAAACATAAGTCATGTTTGATTGTGCACACCACGTTTTTCACATGTGCATTCCTAACAAACTTTTACGCTACATTACGTAATGACATACATACGTAGAAATGTAAAAGTATAGAAAGCTATTAATAACATCATCCCCGATTTAGAAATGAATGAACAATGCACATACGAACGATAAACAACAATAGAATAAAATAAATGTTTTAACCCTATTACTCATAGGATTTTTTTACATAGGGTTACATCTGAGAAAAGTACATAAACAGGGAGCAAAGCGCAGAGCAGTAAGCAAGAGTGTCCGAACAGTAGCGAAGCCAGAAGCAAAAAAAAAAAAAATTAGGGATGCTCATTTCGGTTAATTTTCCCAACCGACAACCGCCGCTCGTTATCTGAACATTAAGATTAGAATATTAAATTAGCACAGAATAAGAATAGAATTGATGAGTGTCTGACCAATAAAATATGCAAACCTTTTTTTTTTTCACTGGCTTATTTTAACATTTGCAAACAACTGCATACAGAACATATCGACAACAGAACCTGGATTCACACATCATCAAATTTTCACGCACATGCAGCTTTTCCAACAACAGAGAAAAACAGACTAATATAAATAAAAAGAACACAATAAATAGGCCTGCACTAAATATTTTTCACTTAAATAACAAATTTAGATTACAAAATGAAAACACACTGATTCCTTTTGAAGCTTTGAAGAACCGGCATAGTTTTTTTCTGTTAATATATATATATATATATATATATATATATATTTTTTTTTTTTTTTTTTCCGTCAAATAAAAATAGCAGGCCTACCTCAAACCACAAATTGTCTAGTTTTTATTTAAACAAATAAACATCTATGTGCTGTGGGGATAGTCTGGAGCGCAGCCTGTTGACAGTTAGACCCGTGGCAGAAAACACCCTCTCAGATGGCACAGATGTCCCAAGAATTCAGAGATAATGCCTCGCTAGAATGGCCAGTCTCAGGAAGTGCATTTCATTTGCTTTCCACCAGTCAAGAGGATTAATATCCAAAGAGGCGAATTGTCTCTCATATAAATGGACACCTCTGCTTCTGGATAATCAGTGGCTTGTTGAGGGGTGGTGTAGTCATCTCCCAGGAGAAACATCATGGCATTGCTCTGGCTGCGTTGTGTATCTCCAGCTTGGGCAGCAGAAACCGCTTTCTCATCACCTCCCGTAGAGCACATTTCAGTAAGTTTTGCTTTTGTGGCTTCTTTCTCCGCTTGTGCAAAAAATCGGAGATGTTTATGGCGAGGGTCTAGGACAGAGGCAATCGGCGCTGGTTTGGCCATCAACTCATCTGTGCCAACCTGTGGCGAGCAATATCCTCATAATTAATGCATAATAATAATAATAATAATAATAATAATATCATCTACCTCCATGTGGTCGCTTAAGGACTCCTGAACCTTCGCCTTGAACTCTGTCACTCTGTGGCCGGCCTCCTCAGCTCTCATCAAGTGTGTTCAGGAGGCTGAAGGTGATGGGGTAAATGTTGGAAATTGACACGTTCTTTTCTGTTGACTTTACGGTGGTTGCACATTTTAAAGTTTCAAACACTGGCACAATCTCAGCCATTATCTGCCAGTATTTGTCTTGCATCTCAAGGGTTCTAGCATCTTGCAACTTGTTCTTGTTTAGCTTCCAGTGCCTTGCAAGCAGGTGTGCTGTGGTTGAAGTGTCTGACAAGTTGCCCAGCTGCAACAATAACACGATGCACAAACACATTAAAATCATAATTTACAATGAGCTGCAGTGTATGAGCAAAACAGGGAACCGAGTTCCAGTTCACCCGTCCTGGAGAGTTTGCAGCCACGATGTTATATGCATTGTCATGAACACATGCAGACACTTTCCCATTTAGACCCCAGTTCTCCACCGCATCAACTAGTTTAGTTGTGAGGTTCTCAGCCGTGTGTCTGCTTGTCATACTCTGTGTTAGTAGGACAGCTGAATTAACTTGCCAGTTCTCATCTATGTAGTGGCAAGTTATTGTTCTATAGCTCTCCGTTGTAAGTGCCGTCCAGCAGTCAATCGTAATGGTCACAAACTTTGTGCTACTGAGTTGTGTGTTAAGCGTTTTTTGTTTTTTTTCTCTCCTCAAAACAGGCTTCAATTCTACGGGTAATAGTAGACCATTAAGGGAATTTGTAATTGGGCTCAATATAGCTCATCAGCTCTTGAAAACCTTCACCACAGATGACACCGATGGGCAAAATGTCTTTTACTACCATTGAACAGATTCTCTGAGTTATCTCTTCTGATCGCCGTGCATCGTGTGTTCTCCCTAATAATATGGAGTGCAATGTTTGTTGTCCTTCATCACACAATGCTTGTGGATGTTTGCTTCGCAAGTGATATTGCATTGAACTTGTACCACTGCTGTATTTTAATACTGCATAGCATATTTTGCAAGTCACTTCGTCAGCCTTTCTGTCGAAATGATCCCACACAGTACTACTTTCGCTCGCTTCATTTTGCTTGCTCGGAAAAATATGTCTGTTGCACGTGTTAACGCCCCGTGATTTGACAAATGTGTAGCATATTTATGCAGCAAACTTTAAAGAAAAAAACTTCTTATGAATAGTCTGTCTTCATTTATATCACTGTTGCTTGTAGAGAATAAACTACTAAATAAATTGCAGTTGACCAAATTCATTCAAGCTCTGTGCTTAGTTATACTTACATTCTCTGTCATTTAATTGAGCCAACATCTAATTAGTCCTGATGAGCGGCACATTTTTTCAGGTGTTTAAAGACTATGTAATAGAGATATGCCTGTTATTCAAGGATGCAGTTACTACATAAAAGTTTATAACTTTTACGTTCACCCGAGAAACTTTGTATTCACTCATATAACATTTGTGTTCTCTCATAAAGATATTTGCGTTCTTTCGCAAAACTAGTTGAGTTCGGACAAACATCCCTGTTTACTTCACAGCTTGCAGTGGTTCATACAGCTCCATACATTCACAATGGAGCAGTTCATAGAGTTTTATTTTGAACTTGGACTCAAGTATAAAGAAACACCGATCGTAGGAGACATCTTGAAGTGCTACTTGCTGAAAGGACCTGAAGAAATCCCAGAAGGTGCTCTTTGGTTGGGTTTGAAGCCACTATTAGCCTACAAGAAAGGAATCCAAGGCACTTCTTCTGGGCCAAAAAAAGTTAAAAAGCCTTTATTCCCATTATGACCATAAAGAAGCATTAAAAAAGACTAAAACACTGCACACTGATGACACATTCTGAGAAAGACTGAAGATGTATCAGTGTGCAGTGTCATTTTTATGTTATATTATATTATTATATATTATATTATATTATATTATATTATTATTTAATCACAATATTTATGTAAAATACAAGATTAGTTTTATACCTCTTGGTATACATACTGTTTTTTTTTTTTATACAATTGGGCTAATATTTGCTTTTGTGATGAATTTGTTATTAATGGCCAGTATGTGTCATATAGATGTGATTTGTCTTTGCAATTCTTTTTTTTTTTTTTTTTTTTAAATTCGCAGCACAGTTCGATACATGCATGTATATGAAAAATGCTATATTACAACCAGTAAGGATATTTATGAACATTTTGCCCAAGGAATTTATGTAAAGAAATTTGACTATTTACAACTGAGTACAATTTATGTGGATATATTGAACAGGGTTATATTGAGTACTGATTGTATCAGTTTATCCCATTTTAGATTAAAATGAGGTATTATTTAATTACTTCATTCAAATGTAGCACTTCTGCTTTGCTGGGTCTCATGAAACTTCATCTTTTACTGCCCCTTTAAGAGCAAGACTTGCTCTGTGTTGTGTCTGATGCCATTATTTAAGGTTTGTGCAGTTATCAAAATTGTAAATTCATCATTGACATTTAGTGTCTAACTTAAAAAAAAAGTTTAATGTGAGCTGAAAACTAGAAACACACTATTTATTTTTATTTTGCATTATTTAATCATAGCTGTAATAAGTTCTGTGATATTATTCACGTTTCTCATTTCCATTTTGTTACAGATTCTCTAATCAGAGTAACAGTGTTCTAAGCAAATTTCTTCTGAGACTCTTCATTAAAGCAGCAGATATTGAGACACAGACAGGAGAGCAGATGCTGAAACTGTTAGCATCAGTCTGCGCCAGCTCTTCTGATTATGAATGGACTTACATATTTTATGACAGTGATTTCCTGCTGGATCTTTGCTCTCATGTGAAGAACTATGAGACTCAAACAGGCAGGAGTTATCTT